>JAADVP010000801.1:0-14391 GCA_023335675.1 Globisporangium solare
AGCAGTGGGAGTGAGGGTACTAAATTGCAAAAACAAAAAGCAGCAGCTGACTAATGAGGTGTTTTACTATTGTGATGGTGGAAATGGTACAAGAGTTAATTGTGTCGCAATCTGGCGCGATAGTGATGCAGGGATTCGTTGAATCACGGTATATTACTGTGTTGGGAAATAGCAAGGAAGGTTGGTTTCTTCGAAATTACTGAAAAGGAAATCGCTGATACCAACTGGAAAGGCTGTCGAAGTTGATGTCCCGCCGTGTGTCATTGATTTAGCGTCTTTTCTGATCAACTTGAGAGTGACAACCCTCATGTTCCATTAATCCGTATCACTTCGTTGCACTAACTATGTTTGCTTTTGGAGCAGGACGACCTCGGTGTCAACTATTGCGACCAACTGCAGCGCTTTCCGGTTCATCTTGCAGTGGATGCGGTCCACGGTGCTGACGTGATCTCGTTGCTCGCATCGCATGGAGCAGTCCTGAATGCTGTCGATGAGCGTGGAGATACGCCGCTGCATTGGGCGGCGCTCTCGGGCTGACTCGCAGTTATCGAAGTGCTGCTGAGTCTCGGCGCAGATCCATCCGTCCGCAACAGCGATTGGGAGCTGCCAGCGCACGTTGCCGCTTCCTACAGTCACTTCGAGTGCGTCCGCGTGTTACTTGATGCCCTGAAGCAGTCCCGGGGCACCAGCAGCGACGACGACGACATCCTCGTTCTCGAAGCCGACTTGGAGCAGCAGCAGGCATCTGGAAAGTCTTACTACTGCTACAAAGCCCCGTCACCGACAGTGTCCATGATGCGCAGCAGTGCGGCGCTTTCGTCGCTCAGTGGCGATGCGCGCAGCAAGGTCGAGTACTGGGACGAACTGCACCAAGAAATGCAGCTCGTCGAGGAAAGTGGCAACTTTTCCTCGGAAGACGAGGATTTTTTGGATCGCGACGGGTACGAGGAAGACGAAGAGCTCTGAGTTTGTGTAGTCAGACTGCTTCCTGCGAGTCTGGCGGAGAGGATGGCGTCTATCAGCGCATCAAATAATCACTGACGCTACTTTGACCGTTCGCCATCGGCGCAGCTGACTGGATGTGTATCTTAGTTTAACTCGAAGTACGTTGACTCGAGTTCGCTCGAACGCTTGCATTTTCAAAGACAAACGAGTGGCAGATCACGCAGATCAGAGGGACCAACTGTATTTTGTTTTCGTGCTGGCCGTCTAGTAGCTACTGGGGATTTTATCGGTGGCGATAGAGGGAAAAGGTAGCATCGAGGACTGTCAGTGCCCCCTCCATTGCCCACCTCGTCGTTCTTTTGACTTGGACTTTGAAATTGTGGCGGCGGGTTTCATATTCGCATGGTGCCTCATGCTTGCGCCGCTTTCTTTCGGCGATAGGCGCTTTGCACGGTGTTCCGCAGCAGCATGGCGACGGTCATAGGGCCGACACCACCGGGCACGGGCGTGATCGCGCGCGCCACTTTCGACGCTTCTTCGTAGTCCACGTCACCCACGAGGCGGTACCCGGCCTTTTTGCTGGCGTCATCCACGGCGTTAATGCCAACGTCGATCACCGTCGCGCCAGGCTTGATCCAATCGCCACGCACGAAATTGGCGCGGCCGACCGCGGCGATGAGGACGTCGGCTCCCTGCACGTGCGCCTTCAGGTCCTCGGTCCTGGAGTGGCAGATCGTGATCGTGGCGTTGCGATGCAGACACAGCAGAGACACAGGAAGCCCTACGATCTGGCTGCGACCGAGCACCACAACGCGCCTGCCCTCAATGGAGATGTCGTAGCTGTCGAGGAGCTCGATGCATCCTGCTGGTGTGCACGGGATATTGAAAGACGGTTCTTCCGGACTTGCACTCGTATCCTTGCGCGCCGCTCTCTTGGCTGCGTACTGGAAAAGCGCAGCGTGGCTCTCTGGGTGCAGACCGTCCACGTCTTTCGCGGGCGCGACGGTCGCGAGAATCGCATCTTCGTCGCAGAAGCTCGGCAACGGCAGCTGCACGATGATACCGTCCACGTCGTCGCGCGCGTTGAGCTTCTGGATCGTGTCCAGAAGCTCCTGCACCACTTGTCGCTGCTGCGTGCGCTCCCCAGCGCCATCGTCTCCTGCCTCAAGCGCATCCGGCAGCGGGATGTGCACTTTCCACGACTCGATGCCGACGGCCGTGCACGCGCGCTGCTTCATGCGCACGTACGTGGCTGAGTCCTTGCGCGCGCCGACGACCACGACCGCGAGGCCGACGCGACGGCCGTGCTGCTGCAGGAACGCCGCGCACGCCGGCGCGAGCTCGTGCTGCTGGATGCGCTCGCTCGTGGTCTTGCCGTCTATCACGACGGCATGCGACTGCTGCGGCTGCTGGTTCTCTGGCATCTATCTCTCGGTGGGCGAAGGAGCGAAATGAGCGCTTCTCGGGTGCTGCGGCGCGGATTAAATCAGCAATGAGTGCGTGACATGCATTCAGCAGGGTGAATGCAAATTCGACTCGCAGGTCCCTTTAAAAATGGGTCGATCGCCTTTGGCAGGTAGAACGTGGCACAAATGCATTTCGCTGTTTTGATTGGCTAAAATATCGACAAGACACAAAGTGTGCAATTGTGCAACCTGAACCCTTAGTGCAATGACCAACACTCGATGGAAGAGGGGCCTGTATTGGGTATGAGCTGCACACAAATGTCCGGTTTCAACCTAAAAAGTGCTTTTTAAAGAGCACAACAGATTGGCTAAATACCTGCTCTCTCGCTTGCTCCAATTGGCCGATATTCCTCCGGATCTCTCGCGGAAGTTTCAGCAATTGACAGCGAACGCATTATTTTCAGTCCCCTCTGCCGCCCCGAATGGTGCTGCTCGAGCTCTTCCGCTTCTGCTTCCTGGCGCTGACGGACGCCGCGATGCTGCCGGCGCTGGGTGTGATGAAGCGCAACCACCGGCACTTCGAGCTCTTCGTGGGCGTCTTCCACCTCTGCATCTCGTTCTGCTTCAACGCGGCCGAGGCGTTCCAGGCGCAGCTCTTCTTGCGCGAGCTCCAGTGGCACTTCATCTCGGACGTGCTCTCCATCACGTACTTTTTGCTGCTCTGCGTGCACCTCATGGGCTTCAAGGACGAGGACCGCAACATCCTGCTACGCTACGTGGCGTTCGCGTTCGCGTGGCTCATGAAGGCCAAGGATGGGTGGGACTCGACCGTGTACGAGGCGCTGCTCATCGCGAGCTACGTCGGGGGTGTCGGCTACCGCCGCGTGCTCTCGCAGGACAAGTCGATCGCGCCCATCCAGAAGGACAACGCCAAGCTCGCACTCGTGTTCCTCGTGTGCGCGGCACTGGCCGGCGGCATCCCCATCTACTTTGGTGGCATCGCAAAGGACGACGCGAGCGCGTTAACGGGCGTGGGATTCGTCAAGGGGTGCATGCACATCCTCGGCGGTGCGGCGTTCTACTATGCATGGCTCGCAGTTCCGTGTCTCGACTCGAAAAAGACCGACCTCATGCCAACGTACAGCAGCTATCTGTAAAGAAAAAGAAAGAAGAAGAAGACGCGTCGCATCCGCGGCCTTAAAGGTGTCACAACCGAGACTGGCGAAAGCAGTCGTAGAGCTTTCGCACGGGCCGGAGGTCGTCTTCCGTGAGAAACTAAAACACACACACACATCCATCAGAAGCAAAAACGTAAACAAAATACACCACTCGTAGAAGCAACGTGCCGCGCGCTGGGTGGCCCGCTCGACGTACTTGGCGTACACCATGAGCTGCACATGGAGAAGCTGGAGGAACCGCGCGCTCGGCTGGAGCGCAGCGCCGTTTGACGCGAAGCTGCGCTCGCTCTGGAAGAGCTTAAGCAGCGCGTACGCCTCGTAGCTCTGGCGCAGCGCCTCCTTGCCGTCGCTGAACCGCTCTTGAGCTCGAAGGTACGCTTTCATCGCGCTCATCTCGGTCGCCAACTGGTCGCCCGTCCACTCTGGACAGCTCAGCACGCTCTCAAACCACCGAGTCGGAGGAGAACCGCGTTCGTCGGCGACATCCCCTTGCGACTGCAGCAGCACTGGCAGCTTGGTCGCTTTTGGCTTTGTGTCGCCAGCCTCAGGCGGAGGCGGCAAACCAGGCTTGTGGGCCACCGCGAGAGCGTGCTGGGGGTCTTGGAACAGCACACTACGCACCGTGTGCCTGACAAGATGCTCCAGCAGCCACTTGTCACCGCGATCGCTTGGCTCCATGACCACGAGCGGATTCGAGTCGCACGCGCTGAGATGCTGGAGTGGGACCCGAAAGGTCACGCCTCTTCGAGAACCGCCACGGACGGACCCCTATCTTTCGTGAACCCAGAGCCATGTCGAAGGCGCAGAAGAAGGACGACGTCTCTGTCGGCGCGCTGCGAGTCGTGTACCGCGACACGCCCAAGGAGCTCGAGGAGGTCATCCTCAACAGCGCCACGAACGCGCTCAAGGCGCTGTACAAGGGCGAGAAGAACCAGTTTGCCGAAGTCGCGCAGCAGATCAAGAAGGAGGTCGAGGAGCTCGAGGCGGGCGCGTGGCACGTGATCGTGGGCAAATCCTTCGGGTCGCTCGTGTCGCACGAGGTCAAGACGTGAGTGCTGCTGCTTGTTGCTTGCTGCCTCCTTGGATCGCGCTGCTCGCGTGGGGAAAGCTGACCACCGTGCTGGTGTGTGTCTTGCGAGAGCAGGATGCTGTATTTCTTTCTAGGACAAATCTGCTTCTTAATCTACCGGCACGGGTGACGAGAGAGCGAAAGCAGGCGCTGCGTTTAAATAAGGTTTCATATTTGATTGCTGTACCTCACACTGGCGCGTCTTCTCTACACATGTTCGTCACTGCGCTCTCCTCGCGTTGCCTCTCTTGGCTTCCTCGAGCATAGCTCTTCAGCACACATTCCACACCATTTTCTTTATAAACCGCATACCTCCGAGCAGAGTCGAATGTGCGCGTGGGCCTCTCCATAGCCACTTGTTTCCGTGGCTAACTCCGTCCACTTGACCACCGCTCGGCTCCAAAACTCGACAGTTGTCCGCGCATTGTTTGTTCACTCATCTGGCGTGCCCGTTCGGATTGGGCTGGGGCGGATACCGAGACGCAGGCGCAGACGCGTTATGATGAAAAGTGCGCTTGAGCTCCTCTCGGACCATGGCGGTGTACTGCACGATGCGCACGATCTCGTTCTCTCGGTTTTCCTTCCACCGTCGGATGGACTGCATCGTCACCTGCAGCGCTTGATTGATCTGCAGCACACTCTGGTGGAACGCGTTCGGACTCATGAGACTCGCAGTCTCGAGCGTGATGGCCATCTGCTGCTGCAGTGTCGCGGCGTTCGTATTGGTCACGTTTATCTGCTCCGAGAGCTCCATGCACTTTCGGTGGCTCGCGGTCGCGACCTGCGGGATGTCAGACAGCGAGTCCATGCGCAGACGCTTGACCTTCTGCATGATCGACGACGACTGCACGATCACCGCGACCAGTACGGCCGTTCGATTGGTCTGAGCGACTTGGAGCATTTTCTGCTGCTGCTTGAGCGTCACCATCGATTGCTGCGCGGCCTGCAGGTTCTGCGTAGAAAGCTGCACGATGTGCGCATTCAACGCCGTCACGCTGTGCTCCAGCTTGATCGTGTACGCGTTGACCTCGTGGTACCGATCGTAGAAGACTCCTTCAAGCGGATTCGCGCTCCAGTCCGTCGGCGTTGAGGTCACAGACGTGAGCGTGGTCGAGTAGCCAGCTGTCGGCGCTGGGATCTGTGGCACCTGGGGGCTGCTGTTCCCGGCTGCAAAGCCATTGCCACCGTTCCCGACCGGTGCATTCGGCGCTCCTGCATATGCGCCGTTGGCCTGCATCCCCACTGGTGTCGGCGGCCGCGTTGGAGGCGCGTACGGCATCTGTGGCGGTTGCTGCACTACCACTGGAGTGACCCCGTACGACTCATTGGCGCTGCCTGCCGACGTGTTGATCGTGTCGTACGCATTCGAGCTCACCACTTGCTGGATCCCAAACTGTTGCATGCTGTTAGAGAGAGCAGCTTGAGGACTCATGTCCGGCACAGGGACGCTAATATGCTTCACGACCATCGTCGACGGCTGCTGCTGCTGGAAATGGTTCTGTTGCGGAACCACGCTCTGATTCGCTGCCACCAAAGAGGTGGTCGGATGCGCACCTGCCATTGCCTGCGGAAACGCGCTTCGCTGTCCGGCCCAGCCACCCTGGTTCGACCTCGCGCCAACTTGAGACTGCTCCATCGCACTCAACTGCGCTCGAAGGATCCGATCGCGACCGATGAACCCATTTCCGATCCCTGCATCAGCTGCCAACCCTGTCTGTCGGTTGTGTTTATCGCTGCCGTCGTTCTCCGAGTCCGAGTCCAGCAAGATGACCTCGACATTCGACATCTCTCGTTTCCGTTTCTCGCCAACGCCAATGCTCTGGTCTCCAGGTTCGTCTGCCGGCGCACTTGCGCTTGCATCAACCGCACCCAAGGGTTTCGCACCTGCCGCGTTCGCGGCGATCATCTCCGTGATGGTTGTCTGGAAGTTTTTCGACCAATTTGCCTTTTTCAGGAGGGATCCTCGCGCTCCTGAGTCGCAGAGAAACAGCAGCATGTTGCGAGTTATTTACAAAAGCGCGCGGCAAAAACAAGCAGCTGCCGCCCTGTTCCAACGCAGCAGCAAAGCGAAGCGACGATGATACGAAGAATAAAAACACACACACGCACCTTCCATGGCGAACTTTCTATGGTGCTGCACTTTCGGGATGCTGTGGATCGCGTCGAAGCACGCGGTGCAGAAGCTCAGGTCGCACTCGGCGCAATAGTACACGACGCGTTCCAGCTGGCACTGCGGACAACCTAAAAGATATCACCACACGCACACATAATTTCGTGAGCTCTTTGTCGCTCTGCATAAGCGATGAATAGCTCCATTGCTCACTGGAGCACACTGTCTGAGGGTGCTGGAGCTGCTCGGAGGTCGTGTGGAATGCGTCGAAGCACTTGGAGCACACTGGCACGCCGCGCAATGCGCAGTTCTTCTCGAGGCATTTCTGGTCCGCGAGGCGTTGGAGCCCTCCGCCGTGTTTCCGTTGGCAGGGTGCACATCGCGGGATCGCTAGTGCTGCACATGATGCAAAGATGAGAGCCATTGTTCCTTATTAGCTCGCTCGCGCGCCATACGAGTGCGCCCACGTACCGTCGATGAGGTCGCTCTCTTTCTTCTGAAAGGACTGGAGGATCGTCGGGATGGCTTCGACCCAGTTCTTGGTCGTCTCGAGCGTCGCTTTCGGCTCCGGCGCGGCTGCGCTCTCGTCGTTCGCGGGATTCGCGCTCGGAGGTGACGCGATCTCTCCTGCGCGGAGCGGACTCGCGGTCTCTTCGGGGGAGCGCACGCTCTCGACCTGCTCGCTGCGCTCCTGCGGCGTCGACGGCTCCACCGGCACGTCCGCAGACGAAGGCGCGGCTGCGCTAGCAGCAGCAACAACAGCAGCAGAAGCAGCGCTGTCTACGGCCGGCGGATACCCGGCAGCCGTTGTCTGCGCGAGCATCGCGGGCGACTGCGAGCGCGAGTCCGCCGCGCCGCCGTCATTGACTGCGTCCACCATTTTCGGCGCGCAGTTCCCAAATAAACGCGGGAAGCAGGCACACAAGCAATTGGTGCGTTGTGTGGACCACACGAGTGTCCGTTTGTGACTTCATTGCGCCACTTTGTACAGGCATTTGGTGCGCATTTTAGGCGCGCAGTGATAGGACGCAGCGCGCTTCCTCTACGCAAGCGAGGCGTTGCATGCGCCGCATGAACAGCGAGGCTGCGCAGCGCTTCGTGGCGCCCGATTTCGTTGCTTTGATGGCATGATTTCCGCAGCTTTTCACGCTTGCAGACCAAATACACGCGTTCATTGGCTGATAATCGCACCAGACTACACTGTCACTGGCTGAAATTGGCGCTGAGCTGTCCACTTTTCTAGAACCTTTTCCAGTTTCGTGTGCGACTGCTCCAAACGGCCACAGTTGGAAACGAGATCCGTCGAGTGTGTTTATCGGAAAAGAGCGGAATGGTGGCGAGCGAGAGCGGCGCGTTGCGCGCGGAGGCGGCGGAGCTGCTGGCGCTGCTGGCGCAGACCAAGACGCCGGGCAACGTGCGTGACCTGCAGCAGCTGCTGGCGCACAAGCAGCGCCTGCTGGCGGAGCGCGAGGAGGCGCAACGGCAGCGAGACGCGGCTGCTGCTGCTGCCGTCGAGGAAGAAGCGCATCTTGGAGACGCCGCGCCCGCGATCCCTCAGTCAGCGCCCGTGAAGGTCGCAGCGCATGCCGTCGAGGACAGCTCCGAGGTCGATGACCTGAACGTGTACACGGAGATCTCGCGGTTCGGGTGGGAAGACGAAGGTGAGCGATGGCACACGCTTTCGAATGGAAACGATGAGCTGTGCTGAGTATTGCGAGCTCCTGTGCGCGCGCGGAACGATAGGCTACGGCAAGGATAAGGTGTCGGTGTATGTGATGTCGGGCGTCGACGGCGTTGGCGACCTGCCGAAGGAGAATGTGTCGTGCAAGTTCACCAAGAACTCGTTTGATCTAAAGGTACGAGTCGCGATCCGTTGACTCCAATCTGCAACTCTGCGCTAACGACCCCATTCTTTATCTTATGCAAATACAAAACACACAGATATTGGGTCTCCATGGAAAGAACTATCGGTGAGAGAGCGCAAGCGATTGATGCCTGAGGCATGCCGTATCCAGTCCGCATTAACACGCTGCGGTTTGTTTGCTTTGCGTCGCAACTTGTAGCCTCGTGAAGACGCACTTGGAGAAGGAGATTGCGCCGTCGAAGAGCTCGTTCCGCGTGAAGAAGAACCGCGTGACGGTGTCGCTTTGCAAGGCCGACAAGAACAACGCGTGGATACACCTGACGGAGAAAAACCCGGGAAAGACGCACAAACCGAGTGCGGACGACCCGACCGCGGGCATCATGGACATGATGAAGGTGCGTCTCTGCGGGCCTTTTGTCTCAATGCCAAACGTGGGGTTCTCACGCCTTTTACACCCATTTTTGTGTTGAAAACGCGGATGCACCACGCTCAGAACATGTACGAGGAAGGCGACGATGACATGAAGCGCACGATCGCCAAGGCGTGGACCGAGAGTCGGCAGAAGAATGCGGCCGCTGGGTTCTAATCGACGAGCTTGCAGCTCCTCTATAGCGTCACGCGACGCCGCACAAATGGACTCTGCATAGTATTTGTATATTGCAAGAAGAATCTATTCGTCTGCGACCCGGATCTCGACGATGTCGTCGCCCACGGTCACGACCGTGACGTCCGCGGCCTCGATCCCCTTCTGGACCTGCTTGAACTTTTTACTTTTCTTGTGCACCTGGAACGTCTCGCACGTGTCGCCGCTCGACTCGTCCAGGAGCGACAGGTACCCGTCGTCGTCGATGCCCAGCACGCTCCACTCCATGCGCTTGGGCGCGCTGGCCGCGCCGTCGAGCGCGTCCGGGTCGCCGCCGACGACGCCGATGAGCTCGTTGTACCACTTCATCAGCCGCTTCTTCTGCTTGGTGCCCATGACGTTGAAGGGCATCGCGAGACCGTCCTTCACGACCTGGAACACGGCCTCCGCGAGCTGCTGGTCGTCGCCGCTCTGGAACGGCACGCGCTGCTTGCTGAACGTGACGTAGAGCGCCACGGCGTCCACGAGCTTTTGCTGCGCGTTGTCACTGAAGCGCGACGCCTGGTTCTTCTGCAGGAAGCGGCTCATGGTGCGCAGCTCCTTGAGGATCTTGCCCGTGGCGTGCGCGAGCCGCGCCGCGTCCGCCGCATTCTTGAGCAGCTCCTGACCGTCGTCCCAGAACTTGATGCACCGCGAGTCCATTCCGCTTCTTGAGGGCGATCGACGGCTGCATACATATTTTACGCCATACATTCGACTAAGTACGATCCAAAGCGTCCGCACCAGCTCCCAATTGGACCAAGAGCGCGCAGAGCATGGCAGACGATCTGTACGGCGACCTGGACACATCCATCGGCGCGCTCGAGAAGAGAGAGGCGCTCGACCTCAAGCACAAGGCCGAGCAGGAGAACGCGGCGCTGCGCCGCGAGCTCGCGCGGCTGCAGACGCAGAACCGGCAGCTCGGCCAGCGGAACCAGGTGCTCGAGGCCAACGTGTCGACGCTCTTCGCCACGGCGCAGAACGAGATCCGGCGCAAGGACAAGGAGATCCGGCGGCTGCGGGACGCGCTCGACGCGCAGGAGCGGCGGCCCCCGAGACGATGAGACACGGGCGCACAGAGGCGGCGGCGGGTCCTACTCGGCTGGCTCGTCCCGGTCTCCTTCGCGCTCGAGACACTCGAGCTCGGAGCGACGCGCATAAGGCAGTGCTTGCAACAACACTCGTTTCTCTCTCTCTTCTTCTTCTCTTTATTAAATAGAAAAAACAATTGATACGAGTGCACGCGCGTGCCCTCGACATTTAACATTGCCTCAAATAATTATTGAAGCATCTTCGACTCTTTTTGTTGTTCCTTGGTTCAAAGTGGTCGTCACACCCGCCGCAGCGGCTTCCGCGGTCTTGAGAGCTCGGGAGATCCGCAGACGTCGCTCGCGCTGGGTGAGGCGACGTAACTTGATGAAAACAGAAGATGCAAAAGCTGGAAAGACCGGGTATCCATCCTTCCAAGCGCACAGGATCGATATGTACGTATAGACGTGTGTTTTCTTTTTCTTCGCGCGAAGGCTGGCAGCGAGCTTCACTTGGGCTTGCATCACCATACTCCACGCGACTTTTCTTCTTCTTGGTTACAGATACGACAGCCAGAGTTGAATCGTATTTACGCATTGCGAGGAGATCCTTCCTCGTGGCCGCCGACAAAAATCTCCTCAGGGTCAATGACAGCAACCCCGGGAGATGGTTTCCCCACCGATGAGTTTTTCAGTTGCTGCAGCACACACGCATCATAATCAGCTCTAGGACAACTTCGACAGTTTTGAGCAGACGCCATCATCCATGCGCATACCTGCAGCAGAGTGTCAAGACAGCCCACATCGTACTCATCCAGCAAAGATGTTTCAAAATCTTCCAGTTTCTTCATAACTTGCTGCTAGAACGACGCACATCAAGACATAAATAAACAACTACCATTGGGCGCAGTCACGAATGGAAAAGCGCGAGATACGATACCTCCTCGCCTTCTCCAAAGTTGTACGTCTCCGAGTCGCTCAGCAAAGGAAGCTCGTCGTCGATGAAATCCAAATGACTGGTAGCTGCTGTTCCGCTCTCTCCATTTGAGTTTGGGTTTGTGCTGTTCTCACGCGCTGCACTCTCGGCAGAGTTTGTTCCGTAATTCGCGAGCGTCGACGACATCGCATTTGCTATCAGCGCGTTCAAATCGCTATTTGCGAACTCGGTGCGGGGTCCAGTGGAAGAAGACGGCGAAAACAGACTCAGGACGTTGTTTGTGGAGTCTAGAGCGGGGGTTGTGGATGGCGGATTGGAAGCGACCGTCATGGCCGACGAATTGGTGGTGGCGATAGGCGAGCTGACTTCCACGACCGAAGAAGGCTCTGCATGAGACGAACACAAGATCCACAAGAAGCGTCAGCAATGCTCACTCGCTGCGTCTAGTACAAATCACGGAACTTACCAATTTTGTACAATGAATTCGAAAATTGGTCGGCCCCATCCGAGGGCACCTCCACAAACTTTCGCTTGCGAGACCCTTGGGTGGGCACCTCTACGTCGGTCGATGATCGCGGGAGCAGCGGCGGCTCATCCATCGCCAGATACCGAAGCACTTCGCGGAACTCCTTCGGTCCGAGCAAGCTACTATTGATATAGCTAGCATAAGCCATTCGATCAAAAGTCCAGCAGGCAGAGCAACGCAGCCAACCATTTAGAAAAAGATAGGCATCTTCTTTCTAGCCAGTATCACTCGTATGCAACAAGACAGAGGCACGTACTCTTCTGTGATCACGCTCGTTGAATCGTTGCCTGAGAGCTTCGGGATGCCCTGCTTGCCGCGATAGATCTGGAACAGGATCCACATGATCTTCTTGAGCTTCTCCTGCATTATCAGCTGCTTGTCTTTCGCAGTCTCCAGGTGCTTCCACAGCTTGATGTTGTCACTTCGAACAATCTGAGGCGAAAGCAAGCGACAGCAATTAGCTTCCGGTGCATCTCCATCGACAAAATCATTCGCCACATACCGCATTATCAATCTCCAATTCTCTCAGCCGCTTCTCCATCGCTTCGCTGCGCTGACGCAGCTCCTTCATCTCGCGCAGCAGGTTGTCTGAAATCTCACGATGCGCTTCCAAGCGCGAGTTCTACGCGACCAAGCGAAAGAGAGGACGATATAAGTTCTGGCGGACCCAGAGGAATACTGATGAGCGCGTCATTGTTGTGCACAAACCTGAATAGACGAGTTCACGATCTGCTGCTGCTGCTGTTGCTGCTGCTGCTGCTGCGTTGACGAGCTGCCCGACGACACCTTTCGCTTGATATAGTGCAGAAGATCTGGTCGGTCACGCTTAAAGTACGGGTGCTGGAACTCCAAGCGCTTCGAGTCTAGCACGGTCTTGTGGAACCCATACAGGTTCAGCTGGCGCACAAACGACGGGAAGTTGCGGTGCTTGAAGAAGCGCGGCAGCACCATCGCGACAAACGCCTCCAGCTGCGACACGATAATCGTATCGCCGCTCGCATTCCACCCGCAAATGTTGGAAAACTCCTGCATGCTGAAGATCTCGAACGTCTTCGACAAGAACGCCGGCAGCATCACGTGCTTACTGTCCGCCGAACCATTCGCCGTCGCCGCTGTGCCTGTTCATGTATGCGTTCCTCAGTCAGCACGCATTGAAGGGGTATGTACACGCCCACAATAATAAAACGGCACGTACTCTTTCCCTTTGCAGCGTAGGACGCCTCAGCGCTGGTGGCCGCTGCTCCGCGCGAGCGCGTGGCGGCCGCGCGCGTCATTTTCTCGTCGCCCGCAGCCGCGTCGGTGCTGTCGCTGGCCGCCACCTCTTGCAGCAGCGGCGAGATCGCGAGGTCGTGTAGCGCGGCGTCCCTGTCGCCGTCGTCGCTCGGGGTCTTGGCGGTCCGCATGCGCTTCGCCATCGAGTGAGTTGCTTGTTGCTGGCGTCTCTCAATATTGCGCGTAGATTAGAGAAAAGGCTTGTTACTCGCCATGGTTGGCTGGCGGCCGATGTTATGTATCGGGGAAAACGACTGTGGACGTACGATGCATATTGAAACGCAGCTGCGGATTTCACACCACAAGTCCGCGCGAACTGTGTTTCTTTGTTTTTTTTTCTTTACGGAAAAAGGGAAACTTCCCCTAGAGGGGATGGGCAGCGTCCACAAGGAAAATTTATAAAAGCGCGCAGATAGGCGGCCGCCGACAGCGCCATACAAACGCCAAGTGCAAATCTGGGCTCAGCGAACCCCGCAATCCCGAATAGACCCGTGGAAAGCCATGAGTCCGACCGGGCCGCCATCGATCCGACCCGTTTCCTGTGAAACCTAATATTCGCCTTTTCGAAAAACGAACTGCAACAGCCTCATCCTCCTCGGATCTTTTGCTAAAAGAACGAACGCGTGCATTCTCATTCACTCAGTTCATCCCATTGTCCCTGCAATGGCGACGGCAGCCGTTGCGCACAACGCGCGCTACGACCCTCCTGAGGATGCAGGTCACGCTGTGCGCGTGTGCTGTTTCGTGCGGTTTCTTTATTTTCTATTGTTCATGCAATTAATTGTCGGACTTGACGAGAGAGAAATTCAGTCGTCCTCTTTTTTGTGAGGTCGGACGAATAGGAATGATGGCTTGTCAATCAGAAGCGCGGTGTGTGGCTCGTACGCGCAATAATGACGCAGAGTGGGCGTCGCGTCTTAGTTTTTTTTCTCAGTGGAACATGAGCGTCCGCGACCAGCGCGTGTATGCGAAAATGGGCGCCACCTCAGCTCAGCTGCACATGCCCTCGTCACACGTCACATATCACGCGCGTTATATAACCCCCAGCTTAACTAAATTTGTTCCACACCCCTACAGTGCGCGCCATAAATATGTGCCGACCGATTTTCCTTGAATAATTACGCCAAAAATGCGATTTTTAAGCTGAAAATCGGTAATTCTGCTCTCGAGACGAAAAGCTGTTGGGGCATATACTTTTTCCCGCATTCGATGAGTACTTTTGTCGCGGCTAAGCTGACCATCATTCTTTCCCCGACAAAAATACGTGCCGATTGAAGAAAGCCCGTGTTATTTAGCTTTTACGTCTGTTTCAGAGCCTGTCAGTTGTTGATCTTTGCTCCTCGGGCTGCTGGGACTGCACAGACACGATCCGGCATTGAAAAAACCAATTTTTGCAAAAGCTGTGGGTCAAGATCCCGCCACGCTCGAAGGATC
>JAADVP010000802.1:0-14389 GCA_023335675.1 Globisporangium solare
AGCACAGCTTCGCGATGGGTCGCTGGCACCGCCGCGGACACGACGCGCACGTACTCTTCCACTTTGAGCAGGATCTTGGACCGATGCGTGCGCAAACGAATCCAGAAGATCAAGTACGACAACCAAACCAAGTTGATAAGAGTGAATGTGCCGATTGAGAAAGCGAGTAGTCCCTGCTCTTGCCAGACATCCCCTGACGGAAGCAGCTTCACGATCATCGGGTACAGCGAGTTCTCCACCGTCACCAGACACGTGACGATGAAGCAGAAATAGACGTACTTGTCGAGCGACGTGAGGTACGAGACTTGAGGAATCAACGACGCGACTTGGGACTTGAACGTCACGGTCGTGAGCAGCAGCGTCATCACGATCTGCAGCCGCGAGCTCGTATCCATGAGTGAGTCGTCGTCGAGTGGCGCGTACGTCGAGAAACTGAGGTACGTGATGATCGCAGAGGGGATCGCGACATTCGTGAAGTAGTACCCGCTTTTCCGTCCGAGCGTCATCTCGAAGTCGATCGTTTTCGCGTCCGCAGTATCGTGAATTTCCCCGATAAAGACCTTGGAACCGTAGACAACGTCGAACATGTTGGCGAGTTTGTAGTTCTCCAGAACAAACTTGCCTGGATTGATCGGCGCAGGCGAGATCGGCAGCGACTCACGCACGCCATCGGTCATGGAGAACTCGAAGCTGAGCTTCTGCTGGTCGCAAGGGAAGTTGAAGAGCGACATCTCCTCGTAGAACACGGCGACTGTGCGGCGACTGTACTTGAGGTCGCTCAGCATTTCCTTTGCTGGCATATCGGGCGCCAACGGGTCCGTAAACTCGGCGTACCCGGCAAACGCGAGCACCGTCTTGATGTCGAGCTCTTCCACCATCGACGTGATGTTGCGGAACTCGAATTTTTCCGGGTTGAACTCGAGGGCGTCGAACAATTCGCGTAGCACCGAGTCTTCGCGAACTGCCGTGACCGCCGAGATGGTGACTTCCCACGTCACGTCGGCCGTGTACGTCTGCGCCACAGTGTCGATGGACGTGATGCTGTTGACGCTCAGGTACACCTCGAGCGGCGCAAACCCTGCCATCAGTTTCACGTCCACGAGCGTATCCAGCGAAATCTCTGTCGACATGGCGGCGCCACCAGCAGAAACCCTACCTATACTCCGTCCTAGTGGTGGCACAGGAAGCCCCGAGTCGCGCAGAAACCAGCGGCTCTCGTTCTTCCACGTGCCGAGCTGCATTTTCCAGTCAAAGATCTTGAGCGGCGGAACTGGCACCTCGGCTTGCTGTCGTCTCGCGAACTCGTCGTTCAGCGTAGCCACTTGTTCGTGGTTGAGCTCCGTCTTGCGCCACGAGAGGCACTTGAGCACGCGCTTGCTGGCGTCCGTCTGGATGATCTTCCAGATGCCGCCGAGCGGCCATCCAAGACAAATGAACTCGAAGTGGTCCGTATACGCCGCCGGGATCGGCGCGTCGAGCTCGCAGTCGAGAAAGTACACGATGCGGTCGGTGGAGATGTCGACGGCCACGTGTTGGACGTGCACGTGGTACTTGATGAGCTTGGCGGACCAGCGCTGGATCTGGACCACGGTCGCTGCGGCGTCCAGCGGTGCAGACACGGCTGGCGCAGGCGCGGAAAAGTGCGGCGTGTAGCCGGCGGCGGCGCTGCTGCTGCTCGCGGTCGTCGTGCTGAGCATGAGGGCGTAGTCGCTCGTGGGGGTAGTCGGGAGGCGCTTCGGCTTAGCTCGACGGCAAGCGCACGGCGGGAAATGGCAGTCGGCGCGGCGCGGTGCGGCAAATGGGCAAATGAGTCGATGCGAGCGTGGCGGCGGCGGCGAAAGCGCGCACCCATGTCCTTGGCTCGCACAGCACCCACTCTAATCAGCTGACACGGAATCGCCTTTTCGCCACCGTAGAGGCTAAACCCTGTTTAGCCTTGGTGTTTGACCCAAAATCAAGGCGAAAAAGGGATAAATATACATAGCTACAAGTACTTTGTTCCTACGATGCATAGAAAGTCCAACAAATGACGCTCCGTTGCATGAACCCGTTATATCGTAAACACCTCGTCGCTTTGATCGCAATGAAAAATTCAAAGCCGTGTCTGGAGAGCTCGCATTTCACATTCGTTCGGCAAATCGGCACCGAGTGCACGTCGAAGACTGCTCGCGTGTCCTTAATTCACTGCGACGACGAGCGTAATCGTGGCTCCTACCTCCGTCATCTGTCGAAAGAAAAGCTTCCAGAGACCGCTTAGAATGATGCGCATAGGATGCCAAACCCGCTGGTTCTGCGCGTGGTCTCCAGGGTCAAAAGCGAACGCTGGTTGACGGCTTTATTTGAGACTGAAGATCGTCCGAATAGCGCGGCTAAATGGCGTGCTGAAGATTGGTTAGCCGTTGTTTGAATTCCAGGGCGATAACCTGCCATTTACTGTGAACATATCAACTGTCCACCTGTTTGAGCAACTTCGACCAGGAATTTATGCGTGCGAAGGAACGCTAGATCGAGTGGAGCTTCACGGCTATGTGGTGCGTAATAACGCATCACAGAACCATCTCATGGGATGCCAGCTGTTGTATCGTCGTCGGCTCCATTCGCTGCAGGCTTTGGTTTCCGCCACACGTACGGCATCGACAAGTAAACCGTACAACAGCCAGCGCATGGCTCGAAACATCGATCAGCTTCGTGCAGAAAGCGAGAGAATAAGCAAAACATGTATTGCTGGGGGGGGGGAATGCAAGGGGGAAAAAAGCAAAATCATCAACGCAGTGCTCGCAGCTCGGCACTCTCTGCTCCTACCGCTTCTTCATCTTTTGTTGGTTCTTTCGCACCGTCCGCACTGACGTCGTGGTGCTGCGCTTGGCGCGCGAAAAGATCCCGTACCGCTGCTGGAATCTGTACAGCCAGCCATTCGAGAACGTCATGTCAGCGAGCACCTCGTGCCGCGGGTGGTACCGCTGCTCGGTGAGCAGCTCGTCCCGCAGCGCGGCTGCTTTCGCGGCGATCGCCTTTCCGGAAACGTTCTCGCCCTTCATCTTGCACGACAGGACCCATTTGAGCAGCTCCTTCTCCAGCTGAGGGCACACGACCGTCGTATACTTCTTCCGCGTAGCAGCATCGGCGCGCTGAATCGGAGAATCCTCGTCCTCGGTGTTAACGCCGGCCGCGAGACGCTCCTTGTAGCGCTTGATGATCCCCGACATCGTCGATCGGGACGGCGGCTTGGCGAGTTTGAATTCGTTCGTTGCCCACTCGGCCAACGCTGTCATCTTCATCGACGGATCAGTCTGGTACTGCTCGTACAATCGCTCCTTCTCCTCGAGGGTCATGTGCGTGCGCAGCAAGTACTTGGGCCGCGAGAGCTCTTTCTTCTTTGCTTTTGTCTTGTTTCGTCGCGTCAGCAACTCAAACTTTGTCTGGAAGCGGTACAACCAACCCTGCGAGAAAGTCATCGCTGCCAGCGCGTTGTGATCGATGTCGGAACGGTTCTCTTGCAGAAGGATATCGCGAAGCGCATGTGCCTTCTGCTGCACGAGCTTCCCGCCGACTTGCTCACCGCGCGAGCGACACTCGTAGATCCACCGAATGAGTTCGCTCTCCAACGCCGGACATGTCACCTTGTACGTCTTCTTCCGGGTATCCGTGTTCATAAAAATTGACGTTCCATCAACGCCCTCGGCCATGCGGTCCGGGTTCTCATGGATCTCGCGCTGCTTGCGGAGCAACTTGGAAATGCTCGACTCCGACGGCACCGTCACCAAGTTGAACTGCGACGCGGCCCACTCGCCCAGCCAGTACCGCGTGACCGACGGGTTTGCCAGGTGGTACGCATACAGCTGTGCTTTCTCGCCATAGGTCATGCGCGCGCGCTTTGAGCGATGCTCGATGGACGGCCCCGGTCGGTTCGTTCCGTTGAGCGAGCCAAAATCGTCTCGTCCGCGCTTGGCCCCCGTCGTTTGGGCTGCATTGTCACTCGGCTTTTCGTACGTCGGCAAGTTGTACTTGTCTTGGAACACCTGGAGCCACCCCATGGTGAACCGCATTTCGGCGAGTGCCGCACGGCGCAGTGGATCGGGCTCGCTCTTGAGCATTTTCTCACGGACCGAAGCGGCCTCGAGACGAATCTCGTGTTCGGGCACACGCTCACCGCGCACGCGAGTCCACAGCAGCACTCTCTTCTCTAACGCTTGCGTCACCTGGTTGTACGCATTCCGCTTCGCCTCTTTCTCCATGCGCTTGGCAGCCTCCACAGCAGCAGCTTCGGCGGCCGCACGAGCAGCAGCTGCAGCCGCATTCGCAGCGGCCGTCGCAGCTGCAGCCGCGGCAGCGTTTCGACGGGCCGTCGCAGCCGCACTAGCGATAGCCTCTGCAGCCGTCCGCGGGTGCCATGTAGCATTGGCGACGGCAAACTCGATATCTTGTCTCGTTGGAGCACGAGCGCGACCGGCCGTGTCGTCCACGTTCATATCCAGCGCATCGTCCTCATCCCCGGTGCTTTGCTGGTCCGAGAGCAAATTGGTCTGGTGCTTTTGCTGAAAGCGACGCAGCCACTCCATCGAGAACTCCATCGCAGACTTGAGCGTCTCTGGGTGCGTGTGATTCGTCAGCAGCCGATCGCGGATCGCAGTTGCTTTGTCGCGGATCCAGTTGTCAGGGATACGCTCGCCGCGCTCTTCACAGTTCTTCACCCAGCGCAACAGCTCTTGCTCCAACGCGGCCGAGAGCTCCACGATGCTGCCAGAGGACGTCGCGTCACTACCAGAAGAGTCCACCACCATGGTCGTCGTCGACGCTGCGGTAGAAGTAGCAGCGGCCGTAGCGCTCGCGGCGTCTTCGTCATCGGAAGAACTGTTGCTCATGTCATCAGTCTCGATGGCTGACTGATCCCGAGGCTCCTGGTGCTGCTTGAGCACATTCGAGATCGTGGACACCGACGGCGTCTTGGTGAGTTGGAATTCAGCAGCCGCCCAGCTCGCCAACTCCTGGAGCGACATCATCGGGTCGACCAAGTACTGCTCGTAGATCCTGTCCTTCTGCTCCTTGGTCATGTGCTTCCCGCGAACCTTTCCGGACGGGGTAGTTGCTACACCCGTAGCACTGGTAGCAGCGTCTGTGGCCGTGGGGCGTAGAAACGTTCGCCCTTTTGGCTTGATTGGCAGCCGCGGTATAACCTTCTTGGACACAAGCGGCGCGTCTGGGATCATGCGAATGATGCGAGATGGCGGCGCGCTCTGGCGTGGAGGCGGCGCAGTCTGCGCAGACGTCAACGCCGCATCCGCGAATGAAGAGAGCTGCGCCGCAGCCATCTGGCCCAGCTGCTGCGAAGCATCCTTCTGGCTGTAGCACTGCTCCTGGAACTTGCGGACCCACTCGACCGTGAACTTCATCGACTTCTGGATCGTCTTCGGGCGCGGGTGGTTCTTGAGCAGGCGGTCGCGGATCGTTGCCGCTTTCTTGCGGATCTCCTGCGCGCTCGGACTTTCCCCGCGGGCCTCCATCTCCACGAGCCATTCCTGCAACTCGGGCTCCAAGGTCGCGTACAGTTTCGAGACGATGGCGCTCTGGATGGTGGTGGTCGTCGTAGTGGTGCCAGCAGGCGCGCCTGCGCCCTTGGGTTTCCTCCCGCGCCTGGGCGGCGGCGGCGGCGCAGTCGCCGTCATCAAGGCGATCGGAGCAGGGGCGTGCTCTTGAGTCTCCGCGCCGCGTTCTTCGCTCTCGTCGACTTCTTCTTCCTCCTCCTCCTCCTCCTCTTCCTCCTCTCCTTCTCCCTCTTCTTCTTCGAACCTGTAGCCTCCAGCGTGCTCGCTCGCACCGCCGCCGCCAGACCGCTCCGGGTGCTCCTTGTACCACTGGACGAGCGACACCATCGTGCTCTCGGGCGGCACCTTGTCGAGCCGGAAGAGCGCGGCCGCCCACTCCGCCAGCGCCGCCATGGACACCAGCGGGTTGGCCACGTAGTGCGCGAACACGCGCGCCTCCTCGTCCAGCGTCATGCGCCGCCGGTGCGTCGCCGCCATCGCCTTCTTCGCCATCTACGTTCCCTCTCTTGGACGTTCAGAGCTGTGAAGAAGCAGCGAGCCCCCAGCAGCGCGCTCAAGTGCACTGCGAAAGCGCATACGTAAGCGCGGTTAATATAAATTAAAGGAGGTTTGAATCGACTTTGAGAGGGAACCTCCATGTTTTTTGAAAAAAAATACATGCGGCCCATCACCGTATGCGCTGTCACTCTTCTGAACCGCAAGACACTCAAGCGAGGGCTTTGCTGCTGTTCTCGGTGTGTCTTCTGATCCGGATCGAAAAGCTCCAAGAGCGACGCGATGTATCGAGCGCCAGCGCCGCAATGGCGACGCCAACTGCTGCTCGTGCTGTTGCTGCTCGCGAGCCACGTGCGCAAGGCGCTCAGCGGCGCGCACGAGAGCAGCGCAGCGCCCTCCAAGCGTACGTCGTCGCACTGCCGCGCTTGTGTGCGGGCGCGCGTTGCGCGGTCTTAACGGGCGTGTGTGTCCCTTTGTTCCTCTTGATGCTTCTCTATGACTCGGTTCTGTTGTGCTGTGTTCGCTGCAGAAACCACAGAGAGACCGAAGATCGAGATCCGCGTGCAAGACTTCTCGTTCTCAGGTGTGTGTGTGCGCGCGCGCTGCTGGTGAGTTTGGCGCGTCGCTGACAGAGAGAACGATGATCTAGTAGAGGGCCCGAGAGAGCACCAAGTGATCGAGATCGAAGCGCGAGACATGTCGGGCTCCGAAATATACAACGCGATTCTAGGTACAGTGCTCTTGTGCGCGCGCGCGCACGGAACCTATATGGTTATTGCTGGCTGGTTGCTTGAAAGCCTTTTTGATGCCGTTTTGTGTGAAAGCCATGTCCATGGAGAACAAGAAGCAGGACGTGATAGCGGACGAAGAACCAGAGCCAAACAACAAGTTGTCGAATCAAGATGCGCTGATTCTGGTGTTTGTTATCCTGTGCGCAGCTCGGCTCCTGCTCTTCATGGCTGCATCGCTTTGGAAGCTGCTTCGGCGAGTTGCTGGGTTGAAAGAACTTGACCTGATCGAAGAAAGCAATGAAGTCGTACGAGCAGAGATGACTGCGAAGCAGACTGCTGTGATTCGGTTGTGCCACCTGCAGTTTCTCGTGCTTGCTCAGAAGCTAAAGCAAGAGCTTAGTGGGTCCGGCGTTGCATCGGGCGACGAAGAGGTCGTGGGGCAGCTGATCGCATCGCTGCCAGCGAGTCAACTCAACAAAGACAACGTGCGTCTTAGCGACATTTTGCAGATCCTAGAACAGATCCCGCTAAAGGAGCACGGCTTGTCCAATGCCACCATCGAGGGACAAATGGCTGCGATTCAGGGCGATCTAGAGGAGAACGACCTCGACGTCGCCGGTGCCTGGACGCGTCTGCAAGCTCTCTATTCGTCGTTCCAAGCAATCCAGCAGGCAATACGAAAGCGCGCCAAACAGCGAGCCCAACGATCGCAGTCCGTGGCAGAGACCACGAGAGAGCGATCGTACACGGAGGACGTGCTGGGCGAGCTGTGCAAAGTGACGCCGGCGCTCCCGCAGGGGTTCACAGCGGACATGTTTGCCTCGCTCGGCCACGCGATCCGCCACCAGCAGCAAGAGCAGACGACCATGTCGCATCGAATAGCACGGTACCCCTCAGACCTCAGCGAGAGCGAGCACAAGAAACACGACTAACAACATGCATACAGAAATGGCGTTTGCTCCTACTGCGAACGAGTTTTAAAAGAAAATCGAAACGCAAATGAAAGAGAGCAAAGTCGATGCGTGCACGTAAATACACCGCAAGAAGCGGATACGACAGCAATGGCTCACGTGAACGCTGCTTCGCTCTACGCAGCATGCAAATCAATGCATATATGGATCGCAGAAGCGTGTCAAGGATGCTGACAGGGATCATGTGATTGTACAGTACAGTGTACGTACGTGTTTCAACCCATTTGGTGCTCAGCTGCTGTCAGTCGATGTCACTGTGGATCAAGGTCACTATTTTGAATCTCTAATTTAATACAACCTGATTTTCGCCTTGATGGTTATTTTTCTCAAATTTATATTTGGTACTTTGTCCTATGTTGGCTTTGTTTTAGGTGAAAACCCTCTTTCAACAACAAAACATAAACTTAGAGAGAATCCCAAATCCCCAATCTAGAATAACAAAGACGCTACCTACAAACCCAGAGAAGTCGTGCGGAAAGCGATTTGAAAGGCTCCAGACGCCACAGACCACGGACCCCGAGACCAAGATGACGGTGAGCCGCGTGACGACGACGACGACGACGGCAGTCGTGGGCCCACTGCCGCAGGCGCACGGCGCCGCGCACTCCCATCGGCCTTGCTGCTGCGCGCGCGTGCTGCTCCTCGTGGTTATCGTGCTCGTTGCGGCAGCGACTGGATCCGCGCACGCCGCCGAAGGTGCGCTTCTTCTCTTGAAAGAGGAGCGAGCGAGCTGCTGGGCCGTGCGCTGACGCGAGTGTGTTGTGATTGCATATATATATATACATATATATATATATATATATGTATACTTCTGCTGCTAGAAGTGGAGATCCGCGTGGAGGACTTTTCGTTTTCAGGTAACGCGGGACATTCATTCATTCGCGCTTTGCATGCCGCTGGACGTGGATGAGGACTCACTCACATTATCATATTTATGTTGTGTGTCCATTGCATGTGGAGCAGATGGGCCGGAAGAGAACCCAACGATTGACATCGAAGTGGAGGACATTAAAGGCTCCGAGTTGCTGGAGAGTACGCGCGCACCAGGTAACCCTCATCCATTCGCTTGGCGTGTGTACGATATACATGGAAGAACAACACGCGGTGGTAACGATGCGTCGATGTGCATGTGCTGCCTGTAGCTGCAAAGCAAACGTCGCGAGGCTCTAAAGAAGTGCATGCTCGTCCAGAAGCCCCAGGTGCGGTATTGTGTTGTTGTTGTTGTTCGTGCTTGTGCGCTGCGTATGTCTAAAAGTCCTCACTCCTCCTCCGTACACGTCGTGGTCAACTGCTGCCTCTGTTCATTTGTTCCTCCGTAGCACCTGCACGCACGGAGAGATATCGTGAATCTCAGAGACGAAACGAGGCGCCGAGGCAAAGCCAAGAGGGGAGTGGCACGAGAAAGAAGAAGAAGGAAGGGAACCGCCCTCCATCGCGTGATACCGTGCGCAGTGACCCGTATCTGGCGCTGGAGCTCTCGACGCAGGAGCAGGCCATGGTGATCGTCGTCGTGGTGTGCGGCCTCTTCCTCGTGGCGCTCATCGTCGTGTCGATCGTGAACCTCGTGCAGTTCGTGTGGCACTACGTCCAGGAACAGCGCACACTGCGGCGGCTGTTCGTTGAATATGATATGAGCCAACTGGCGAGCGCCATCAGCAAGTACCCAGCGACGTCGTCGTTGCTCATCCGTCAAGTCGCGATGGTGCGACTTCGGCATCTCCAGCTTGTGCACGGAGCAACGCAGTTGGTGGAGAAACTCGAGCACCTCAGCTTTGACGCCGACACGCTCGAGCTCACAGGCGTGCCCAACGGAGTCGGGACGAAAAAGGAGATGACGTTGCTCGAATTGTTCGATACGCTCGAGCACATTCGCTGCACTGGCGACCAACTGGTGGTCGAGGTGATGCAGATCAGTGTCCCGCCGCGCTGGAAACGGTATGTGGACACGTCGCTCTGGCTGACAAAGCACGACGAGTGTATCCAGCAGTTGCATGTCGAGGCTGTCAAGGTCCAGCAGCTGTCGACGTGCGTTTCCGACACGCTGATGAGCAAGTTGCAGGCAGGTGAAGTTATCGAGAAGGCCACCTTCGTGCACTTGCTCTCTGCGCTTCGCCAAAGCTCCACGACGCCGTCATCAACCACGATGGCCAGCAGCGACGACACCTCGAAGAGCTCCACGTCGCCGAGCACGTCATCCGTTCGGAATGGGTTCTCTGCGAGTCGGGACGAGTACAGTTTTTTCGTCAAGGCGTTTGATGAGATCAACGAACAGCATCAAGTGAAGCGCGAGCTGCATGCAGCAATGCTCAGTTACGAGCACTCGGTGAAATCAACGAGAGCAACCAAGTTAGACGGCTCGGAGTCGCCAGATAGTGTCGCGGATCTTCCAGAGCAGGACCACAACAAGGAATTGCTAGCACGCAAGCTGGAAAAGTTTGTGGATCGCGCCGAGAGCTTGGGCGTGACCCACTTCGAGGAAGTCGAGCGCGCGCAGTACGCACTCGAGAACACGCGGCGCGAGAATTTCTGTGCCGCGATCTTCAACAACGACGCCAAGGTGTTGGAGAACGTCGAGTCGCTCGCGATGAACTTTGTGAGGATGGGCGCCGACCACAAAGGCGCCGTGCTGAAAGCCGGCGAGATTCTCGCGAACCGGTCGAACACGATGCTCCTCGTGAACAGTCTCCGCGGCATGTTCGATGAGCTCCGCAAGCAGGAGATGGTCAAGATGAACGAACGCCGGAAGCGCGATGCAGCCAAGCAGATCGACAAGCGCGAGCGCATGAGCGAGAAGTTTCGACTGAAGCAGCAACTCGTAGTCGAGAAGCTGGAGTTGAAGCGCCAGGCGCAGCAGCAACAGGAGGAACACGAGCGCGTGAAGCGAGAGGCAGCAGAGACCGAGGCGTGGCGCAAGCAGATGAAAGCCGCGAGGAAACAGTTTGTATGGATGGTGACCAAAGTCGATCTGTTGGTCGTGCTGCTCGTGATGGCGCTCGCGTTTTTCGAGAGTCTGCGGCAGCTCGCGTTCATCAAGCCTGTGTGTCCACCGCGGGACACGCAGTACTCGGGCGTGCTGTCGTCGATGTTCGGCGCCACGAATTCGTTTGCCGTGCTCGGGTGTCAGGTCGCGTACGGCGCGAAAATGGCCGCGATCCTGCTGGTGCTGGCGTTTGCGTTTTTCGTGCTGGCACAGCTGAATCTCCTCGTGGTCGTGCTCCCAGCGCTGCTGGCTGCCGTGCTCTACCACGTGCGAGCCGAGTGGATGAACATGCTCTTCCGCATGCCGCTGCTCGCGGTGATCTACGGCTTCAACTCGACGTGTTTGTATCTGCTGAACCGGTCGGGCGAGAAAGGCAGGCACGTGGCCGCAACGAGGATGCGCGCGCTGCTCTCGTACCTCGTGTTCCCGCTGGCGTCGGTGCTGCTGAGTGCACTCATCGGGATCGGCGTCGCGTGTGATGACCCGCAGCAGTGCGCATCCACCGCTGTGGCGTTCGCTGGACCAGTGCTCAGCAGCCTCGCCGAGGTTGCAAGGGAAGCGTACGGAATGTAATAACAGGACGAACGTGGCGGGGATAGATGGATGGATGGATGACGGTAATTTAACATGGGGGCAGGTTCCTTCAGTGTATGGATTAAGGCTTTGTGCGCTTGTCGTGGTATTTTTTTGTTCTTTTCTGTGCGGCGGCAATGGCAGTGTGCAGGCAAAGAGAGAGAGAGAAGCGAATAGAGAAGAAAAGGAGAGATGGCGCCAGCATCTTGAGGCTCAGGTAAAGATGACGCAGAGCGCGGCGGCGATGGTGCCGGCGGCGGCCGCGATGCCCATGCAGACGACGGCCGGGAGCGATTCGTCTTCGGGCTGTGCGTCCTGGTCGTCCGCAGGGTTCACGTCGTCGTCGATCTTCTTGAGCTGCTGCTTGATGCCTGCGGCGGCGGCGCTGCTCGCCACGAGTTTGTCATCGCGCTTCTTTCGTCGGCGCATGGCGGACTTGGACTTGCTACTGTTAGCGGCGACAGCATTCCGCTTCTGTGGCGACGGGGTCTTTGTCACGTGCACTTCAGTGGCAGAGAGCGGCGGCAGCATTGGCGCGGGCGACTTCGTCACGGACTCAGCGACTGCAGGTGGAGCTTCAGGTTGTCGGCTCGTGTCTTCGCCAGACTCTTCGTCCTCGGTATCGCTTTCCAACGAAGTCTGGAGATCTACGAATTGCTGCAAAAAAGAAATCGCCAGCACACGCAAAGAAAAAGGGCACGTTAGCATCAGCGCGGAACGATGGGATCTTCGCTTTGCGTACCTCTGGGTCGTGGCGGAAAATGTGGTCCGAGTGGTGCAGCAAAATGGTCACGAAGCACGTGCCGAGCTCCACTGGCAGGTGTATACGAGCGCGATGTCGGGCGGCGGCGGTGCTGCTACTGGTGTGGTCCTCGTGATGGTCGATCTGGATGATGGCAGAGTGGTGGTGACTCACGATCTTTGCGAGCGTCTGCAGCGGTTCGGTTGACACACAAAGAGAAGCAGCAGGCGTGGCGTCAGTGACAGATAACCCCACCGGTCCACACCAACACAGACACGCACCATTGCAGAAGGATCGTACGCCGCGACCCATTTCCAGAGCGTCGTGAGCGCGTCGAGGCACTCGCGCTGCTCGATCGTGAGCGAATCAATCGCGTTCACGATCGGATACAGCATCCGCAGTGCGACTTGCTGCTTGTTGGTCTCCTGTGCGAGGTACTCGAGCGTGGATGCCAGCATGCTGAACGGCTCGCATTTCACGATCGGCGACTGTAGCTGCGTCAAGTACGACGACAAGAGCGCCACGAGCGTCGAGCATTGGCTCTTGGCGGCCACGTCCTGGTCGCGAAAGAGCTTCTTGATCGCGAGAAACATGCGCTTTTCGTGCACGACGCCGTCAAACTGGTTGCTCGCGACATCGCTCTTGACAAGCGCGAGCAGCAGCGTGTGCAGCTCACGCTCGAGTTTGCTGGCGCGCTCGAGTAGGGACGATTCGGTGTCGACAACCTGCACGAGCAGGTCGTCGACCAGGAACGGGTTCTGCGAGAGGTAGACATACAAATACAGCGCGAGCACGCGGATGAGGTGCAGCAGGATGTAGCTGCGCTCGTCGTCGTCGTCGTCGCCGCTGCTGTCGTCGTCATCCGCGCGGTCCGCAACGGCCGCGACTGGCGTGGCACACTCGAGTCCTGCTTTGCGTTCTGCAGCTCCAGCTGCGCCCGCAGAGAGCAGCATGTCGACGGCTCGCAGCGGCTGGCGCTTGTCGTCGGCGTTGCTCCGCATCGGATCGAAGCCTACAGTCGGGTCTGTCGCTGGCGCTTCACGCTGGACTCGCGTTTCCGTGCTGGCGTTTCGTTACGCGGGACGAGATGACACGCGCGTCGCAAAGTCCGCAATGGATGGGCAGCGCCGGCGAGCGAGCAGGAGAGCGCGAGCCACTGGGTGTCCCGCACGCGCTCGCACTATTCTAATAAGCAGCAGCGCAGCTTTTTTTTTAGCGCCCGAGTTCAGGAGCGCCGCGACCAAAGAGCTCCGACCACTCGCTGATTGGCGCGCGCAGCCCTAGTCGCTGATCTCCTGATACACGGGTCAATCCACCCAATGAGCGCGCCGGATCTGCAATTCGCAGCGCTAATTTTAGGCGACGAGCCTGTCGCAGCCCCACGAATTAGACGAATTAGACCTCCAGATAAGGTTGCGGCCTATCAATAAAAATAGGCGGCAGCAACAGCACGGTCGATGGTTACGCGCTGTGATGATGCATGAATATGGGACGTTTGTCTTTGTCCCCGAGCTGTGCGAAGCTGCGACTCTTGATGGGAGCGGAAAATGCGCCAGCGAGCGCGCGCGATCCACCCGCCGGACGGCCCAGCTACGCCTTGCAAATTGGCCCAGCTCAGCTCCCAACTCCCAGCGAACTACGCGTGGCTGCCGCTGACAGCTTGCGGTTAGCAAAGTGACGACATGCTGAGACAGCACAAGCTGAAGCACGGCGGCAGATGTGGGCATGCATTAGATTACATCGTTGATCATTCACTCCAGTGCTAGAATAGAATAGAATTCTTCGAAGGACGCGTCCGGAAGACAGGACCGCTGTCCGGCAAGCTGCGTCGTGGCGTCTCCAGTGATCAACTGTGCCTTGTCAGTGGTACTGTACGCAGTTGAAGCTGGCGAGTCGCGTGCATCGGCTGCTGCTTTTTCTGTGTTCGCCGTTTTAGGCGAAGGCGCGTTGGTTGGCTGTGAGCTCTTCAACGAAGCCAGACAGGGGCTCAGTCACCTTAGTACTCCGTGCGTGGTGAACCATTCGACGGAGACCGACCGACCTGTTTCTACACGAAGAAGCTTCTCTGTGGAGATCGAGTTCGAGTTTGAGTCGAACGGAGCAGTTTGAAGCCAAGGCCAAAGACCGTCACTCAAGCAGTCGTATGACAAGTGAATCATTTGAGGAAATGATTCATTTCAGGTAATGAGTCACAGAGGCTTATATCTGGAGCTATATATGTAAGTGCATGTTGCATCTAGGCATACAAATGCTCAGTGTGTTTCTGCTCTCAGCCCATGAGCATGGTGCCCTGGACAAGTACTGCTAGTAGAGAACACAAGGAGCTTTTTATTCAGCCGAAAGGCACGCATAAA
>JAADVP010000803.1:0-14377 GCA_023335675.1 Globisporangium solare
CAAGAAACAAGCTACACACAACAAAACACCAGAAATAGCCAAAAAGTGTACAATAGTATTTATTTGAGTATCTATTGTTGCTAGGTAGATTGAGTAGTCACCCAGTCTAAATTCTAGTAATATAGACAACCTTTCAACTGACCTGCGTCGTAAAATTAAGTGACACTTTGAAAGCCATCAGCTTGTGCAGGACGAGTTTACAAGTTGTACACAATACTGGGAAGGTATGGACAAACAAGAACCCGGTGCAAAAAGGTTTTGCGGTGATCTGGCCACCGCGTTTCCAAACACACGCGTCAGTACAATTTGAGAGAGACGACTTTTGAAAAAGCTTGACCAACTTCACCTCGGAAGGCGTTCTGCGCTGCGGGCACTTCGACAAGATTCAGTTGGTTCACCAGCATAATCAAGGGATAGCTTGATGTTGCCTTTATGACAGCTTGCATTGATACACACGGGCCATCTTGGGACGTCTTAAATAAAACCAAAAAAGTCCCACAATAGTCCGTTTAAGGACGCTTCCCAGAAATCCGTTTTTTGGCAATGCGTGCTGATCACCGAAGCGCGTGGCTGCATGGGGCTCGGCTCACGTGTGCAATGTCGCGGCAGCAAAGACACGAGCCGCTTCTTTTGCTTGCTCCCTTGCAGGAGCTGGGAGAAAATCTGATGCGCAGGAGTGAGGTCGAGGACAGATTGCGTTACTGCATGCCCGTAATCGGAGACTTCATTGGCCTCCAGATCTTTCTGCATAGAGAGCAAAACTCAGCCATGTGGTCTCGACGTCTCAAGCCAAACATCTTTGCCTCCAATGATGGCGCCGGGAAGACTGGAATCTTCGGTCGACGCTTGACGCTTCGACCTGCCATTTAGGACGAGCCCCTGCTGCCTCCGTGGAGGTTTGGTTCGCTGCAAGAGCATTAGGGGGCAATTTCCAGCATTCGTTCGAAAATCCGTCCTGCAATGAACCCCTGTACATCTATACAGAGCGGCGAGGTGCCCTGCGCCAGCGACGCTTGCTGTTGAGACAGTGGATTATTTTAGTTTTCAGAGAGCGCAGTGCTGCTCTGTGGTACTGCGCTTGAAGCGAAAATCGTTGAGGCGCATATCATCTCCTCCCTTCTTTCGTGTCAGTAGAATTCTGAACTTCCGGCAGCAAGCGCGTCGACAAGAGCGCAAAGTGTTGAATCCAACAGCGGCACATTCAGCGGATGGTAAAAGTACACGACAACGTTTATTACTATTTCTAACTGTGCTACAGGACTATACTCGCGCCACTTGGTGGTACAAATCGAGTGGAGGCATCTGCATGATGCAGTCGCTAAATACGGGCGTCGGTTCTTCGGGGGCGCCCGAGAGAATAAACTCTAGGATCCGCAGGTCTTCCATGGACAGATCGTCGCCCGGCACGACGGCGATTGGGTGTGCACCGGCCACGAAGGACTCAATCGACTCGGGCTTTGCCCACGCCATGGACTTCTTTCGGCTCCCAGGCAGCTCCTGCTGCGCTTTCTCGTACGGCGAGAAGCGCTGCTGCAGCTTGGACTGCTTCTTGGCGATGCGCTTCTTCAGGTGCACGCGCTGCTGGTTCACGTTGGCGCGCTGGCGGTGGAACGCGCACAGTTTGTGGAGATCGCCGTTGACTTTGGTCGCGCGCATGTTGTTGCACGGCTTGCTGCGGTACGAGCAGCGCAGCTCGGCCGGGCAAGTCGGCGCGGCCGCGTCGCTGTTATGGCCGCCCATGTCTTCGCTGTCGGTGGCGCTTGAGGGGCATGGCGACGCCGGCATTTGGAACAGTTCGGCGAGCATTGTAGTGTGTGGGTGTATTTGTGTTTGGATACCACTTGAGGAACCTCGGAGGGCGGGTGCAAATTGGAAAATGAGAGCGGCAGGCTGCTATCCGCCGCGTACTGTACATACCGTAGGCGCTGTGTATGTCGTGACTGTGGACTTGCTGGTCGCGCCGTTGGCTTGTCCTGCGTCGCAATGGCTGGCACCAGCGGCAGAAGATTCCGCGTGGCCGCCGCGCCTGCGCCTGCACTCGGCGGTGTGCCATGCCACTCTCGTGCGTGAGGAAAAAGGAACCGCAAGCGGCTCGTTCTGAACGCCAGCGACGTCACCATGCGGAGCCAAAATCTGCGTGTAAACCCCAGAGTACGGCCATATGACGGACTCGGTCGTGAGTCAACGGCGCCGTCTAAATAGATTTCTTGGCATGCGGTACAGGGAAGACCCTTTCCTAGGCGCTGCAGTGCGACTGTCTTGGACGTCTGGCATTATGCATCAAGAAAAGTGCTGCATCATCACAAACTGGCTAAATATTTAAATTAAACGTTGTAAAATAATGAAATATTAGTTTTAAGCGGTGACGGACAGGACAGGTTTACTGTCGACAAGACCCCCCTCCCCGTCTTCTCTGTCAGCCGTAAAGGTCAACGGAAAATCAGCGCATCAAGAGCAGCAACAGCCCAGCCCTGGATGATTGTTTATGCCAAAAAACGCAGTGCGTCCCGGCACCACACATTCTGATGTGGTTTGTTGTTAAATGTTGAATTCGAGGTCCGTATCCTACAAGCTTGCAATCGAAAGGCCAGGTTGGCAAAATGGCGACTCCGTTGTGAACATTTTCCCATTTGTTTAGTTTCGTTTGTGTTTTTCCTTATTCCAGCCCGTATTCTAATCGGCGGCAAATGTTCAGACTTGTGTTTGGAACAACAGAAAGAGACGCAACGGCAATGGCGATCCTCCTTATCATGGCCGCTGAGGATGCGTCTCGTTTTCCTACACGCCGTTGATCGAAAGAAGCCATCTCGATGCGAGTAACACCGATCGATGGTCTAACAGTGTACTGTACGTTGTTCTTTTGGCTCGTGACGACAGAGTCGCAGTTGCAGCACAATACTCGCTGCGTCAACTGAGGGGCCTTGCTCCTGTGAGAAGAACACGTCAGAAGAGTCCTTTCTTGCGTGTATCTATCGTGCGCTTTAAATTGGTCGAAAGGCGCGGATGCTTGCAGAGACTGGCGAAAACGATGGCGTGGAAAGGGAGGGGGTTCAATCTGTCCAGTTGAGCGTCCGTACGTGCCTGGCGCGCATCCTCATTTCGATGGTTGGTAGCAGCAGCCAGGCCTTCCTTCGTCTTGTTCTCTGCGATGCGCGCCGCTGTTCCCAATCAATACCGCTCTTCTGTCGACTGGATCCCACTGCTGAGGTTGCCGAGCGATGCGATGCAATTGAACCATTCCACTGTGCACTGATTCGTAGAAATGGGCGAGCTCCTCCTATCTGCGTTTTACTCGTTTAGCTGCTGCACAGCAATTTTTGGCAGGATAGTGGAGAGCGATTCGCTGACAGTAGGACGCGTGTTACCGCTTTGTATCTCTGTCGGATCAGAGCAATAGCCTGGGAACGTCGCTGTAATAGGAAGCGCATATTCAAGGAACGCATTGCTTTGTGTGGATATTAATCCCATTTTTGGACAAGATACGCAGGTTGAGAGAATTCATCCATTCTTCTGTCGCTATGAAATGGACACCAGAGATTCTCCCACTTTCTGTTCGTTTGCTATGCGTGCGCTCGAGAGATGTATTCGCGCCTTGATAACCGCTGCTGCTCGTACAAGAGATATTAGCGCTAATAGTTGTTGCACGATAAATGGTTACTTCACAGTATTAGTAGTTTCATGCCTAATAATGGACATGTTGGGAGCGGATGGTGCTGACAGCGGACGATATGCTCGACTTGCGTCGATGCGAGATGGACGGCTAGATATCCTGCGGGATTTGCTGCGGTGCGGGACTTTGATGTGACATCGCTTGCACAGATCCTGAGCAAGAGCAGTTCGGATGCCCAGCGTCTGCGCGCAAATAGACAGGACCTGGGTTTGCGTCGGCCACGCAAAGCCGAAAAATTTGGTCGGACGCTCTCTGCAGGGTGTCAATCGCGAACACAAGATCGTTCGGAATGGATGCAACAGAAACAACATGTATTCTCATTTACACGGGTTGTTCGATTGTAGGGGGGCCGTTGGAGAGGCGTCTTGAGCTGCTGGCCGAATCGATTTCTCGCGCTGGTCTCGACACCTTTTCACGAACCAATTCGCGAATGCATGAACTTGAAACCAGAATTCAGGGGGGATTGCTTCTCTGATTTGTTGACGCATGTGAGAGCAAGAGAGTGGGAGCCTGCACGTGCGGAAGGAAGGGTCACAACACAACATAGAGTGTGGTCATTGTTTTAATCCAAAGCAGGTGATGACCAGGTTCAAAGCTGAATCCACCTTGCCAGTCATCTGCCATCTTCAAGATGTCCTATCAGGCCAGAAAAGAAGCAACTCGGGACAATCATTTCGTCATGTACGAGTGAATGTAGTATTGGTTTCTTTGTACGGACGCATCTATGCCATTGTGTGGATGGAATTGCGAGCAGTGCGCTCTGCGACGGGGGCCCCTGCCACCGCACCCAGTCAGCAAGAGTGCGTGATAACCTGCAAGCAGGCAGAGAGACGCGGCATGACCGCCCCATGCGCGCGGCTAAAAGTGGTAAAGCCAAAATTTCGCCCGAGAGCCTAATAGCGACACCCCGAAAGCTGATAGAGTGAGATGCTTCACACGCACTGTGTCCTTCTAATCTTCTTTGTCGAAAGTTCGTTCAAAGACGCGTCCGGCTTTCCAATGACGCAATACCGAATGGCGAACGTCTCGATTCGACGTTAGCACAACCCGCTCGCTGCTTAGCATGACGCTTATGTTTGCAGGGTGAGGTTCACGAGTCTGACCTACAATGTCCGTAGTTCTACTGGTTTATCTAGATACTAACTACACTTGATCTTAGCCATAAGGCCGAGAAGGTATCCTACGAGTTGATCTAGCTAGGTTGCAGCGTAGCTGCTTAGCATGATGGCATCGCAGGTATCTCATAAAGTGGCGTGCGTTTCGCCCTTACGAGCAGATCTCTTCGAAACTACGGTATCAACACACTCCAGCAAACACATTTTGCCGCGTTTGTCCTTTCGTGTCGTTACCTAATCCATCAGCAATTTGTGTTTGCTTTTGGCAATTGAATCGGCCTTCGCAGGTTGCATCAATGAACCCCCGCCTGGCCGCCGCCGTATAAGCGCATTGTGTCACATTTTGAGGAGCACGAGGATGTTTGTGTGCGCTTGGTTTTGCACGTGCTCCAGGAGGCAGCAAGGCCAGTGAAGCGCGCGGGTCTAAGGATCTTTCTGTGGAAAATCCCGGGTTGTTCATTGTTCTTCCCGTTCGGCAGCCTCTTCTGCGGAGTGTACTGCGCAGCTGCAAGCGTAAAGTGAGTGTGCAACGAGAAGAACAAATGAATCGTACAGTATGGAAACTATTATTCTACTTAACGGAAGCTAGACACTAAGATGCACCGTGGGACTATGGTACTGGACGCTGGTTATCAGCTCCACGTCTGCTGGGTCATCGGACAGTAAGAGCTTGAGAATCTGCAGCTCTGTGTACGTGAGATCGCCGCAGGGGGCAGTGCTCGGCTCAAACTCGATGGCTTCTTCGTCGCCCGACATCGGACCGTACTTGAGTTCGAGTTGCTGTGCTTGTTTCTTGCTCAGACGTCTGCGTAGATGTACGCGCTGTTGGTTGATATTGGCCCGTTTCCGATGGTAGCCGCACAGCTTGTGCATCTCGCCATTGACTTTGATCACGCGCTTGTTGGCGCACGGCTTGGATCGGTACAAGCATCGCTCTTCGGCACTCACGGTCGAGTCTGGGAAGCCACTGCTTTCTGCTGCGTTTCCGCTCATTGGGGTCATTTGGGAGGCGCTGGTCAACATCATGTTGACCTGTGTGGGGCGGACGCAAATCCAGGAATGAGAGCAAGCGGGGAGGGGGCTCTTCTCGATTGAGAGATCCCGTGGCTCGTAGATGAAAGGTGGGATAACAAGGGAGAGGGAGACGGACCGCGGACTGGAGACAACGCCGCATGGATATGAAATCCAACTGCTGCTTCGATGAGGCAGGTGACAGCGGCGCTCTATGAAGCGCACAAAGAAAGACCGCTCGAGCTCGACGCCAGTCAGATCTGATGCCACTGTATGGCTCCATTTTCTGAACCGGACCGCGACTGACAAGTGCCAAGCTGCAATGATGTGGATGGCCTGTCTCGCGACCATCCGATTCCAAGTGTGCCATGATTGCGGCGCTCCCTCTCTATTGTCCAAATCCCCTCTCTCACACATCCGCTGCAAATGCGCAACGTGAATCGAGAAGCTCACGTTGTCGTGGTAGTTGATAGAGAAGGCAGGGTGGGGATCCGCTGGCTGGTTTCTGTCCAACAAGGTCCGACGTTTCGACGCCACGTGGAAGGACCACATGGTGGGGGATCGGGGCAGTCGGCTGGCCCCATCGACTGGTACAGGTCACGTTCCCATTGCGGTATCGTCGACAGTCGAGCGTTGCTCCTCGTGTTGCAGGCCTCCCGCGTGTTGCGTGCGGATCCAACTCGAAACAAGAAGGAAGAATAGGACCATGGGGCGAGCGAGGGAGAAAGCCTCGACTTTATCGATGCCATTGCGTTTTTCGTCGCTCGCCAGTGCTCTAGAAGTCTTCGCTTTGCATATGCGCGGAAAGGCCAAAGCGTGTAAGGTTGGGTGGTCGTGCAGGGGAACCACTAAATTAAATTTAGTATAGGAGTGCACAGCGACAGCCACACGCGTACACACACACAACTTCACTAGTAAGTTGTTGACAGGAACAGATGCGTTCTTATCTTTCTGCTGCTATTGGGTGAGGGAGCGTGTTGAGAGAGAGATTTAAGCCAGCAGGACCCACCACACACCCTGGGGTGATGTGAGAGCGAGGGAGCGTGTTGACCGCACACGTTGAAGTGAGCACGGTTGGGGGATGATTGCGTCAATGCGTGACTGTGTGAGCGTCAGAGGTGACAGCTCGACTGGAACCAGAACACAGATTGGTCTACTTTTCACAACGTAATTGGCGACGTCGATTTTCTGCTTGCCCGAATTGAAGCATTCCGTGAACCGTTCTGGCCGCATTGCGGGGCCGTTTGTGGCTCCACGAACCTGTTTGGCATGCACGCAAGATGCCAATGATGGCTGATGAAGCTGCAGTGGTGTTTTGAACCCGCCTAGATCACTCCGGGCCGTGTGGCTCACTACCGTTTGGCATGGTTTATGCCCGCTTGCAAGAATTAGGCAGAGCGCAGTGTCAACGATCTCATGCATCAAGAGCTCGCCGTAACATTTGTCGATCCTGTGGCCATAAAAGATCCGTATGCAGGTGTAAGTCACATGAAAAGAACCATTCGAGACGACAGCAGAGAAAGGTATTGCCGCGTCTCGCTGTGGTGAAATAGTATCCGTCGTATTTCCCCGTTTCTTGAGCGAGGAAAGCGGGTACAAAAATGCCAGATCCGTCTGAACTCAACGGCCTTTCGTTGAATGCCAATGAGTCAAATCCGCCGCGCGCATTGCGTTTCTCGATATCAAATAGCTGTCGTCGTTGGATATTCATTCAAGCGCGTGATACTGTGCATCAAATCTGATGGCGCTGGCGACGCTCCTCGGGACTCAACATGTGAACTCCAACAGGCGTCGCTTGACGCAAGCATGATGCACAAAATGAACACATGCTAACAGCGCTTACTTCTGCTTCTCTCTGCCTAACAATACAAGACTCATCGAACGAATCGTTGGTCACCGTTGGAGCTGTCGGTCGGTCAGCTGTTCGGCATCAAGCCACATGTCACTCGCCTTGACTCAAGGCGCAACTGATCGACACACGCACGCTCGTCCTTGAGTGCAAATTTTCCACTGTGCACAGCAACGCACCTGCACGTACCACATGCTCGTCTCGCGATCAATCACTTGCGCGCTCGATGGCAGTCCCAGGACAGGCGGTCATGCCGTGCGATCTTGTAAAAGCTCGATAAGACGTCGTATCAAGCGGGCATAATCGACAGCAACTCAGCACCAAGGCAATAACAGCAGTTGTAGCACAATGTTGAGTGAATCTGCGGTAATTTCCATTATTGTCACCAGAGGCAGGCGTTGTCACAGCGCCTGTGTGGTCGTCAATGTTGGTCCATCATCTAGGCGCTTCAACTTGCCGGCATGTACTCCCCGACAGCAAACGAAACCAAAGTGAACGAAGCCGCAGCCCGTACCTCTTCTCCCTCCACTCATGCCGGTGTCTCACCATCGATTGCGCCGGTGCCTCCAAGTGAAAGCTCACATATTGCGAGAGGTTTGGCGCTGTTCGCTTAGAGCGGTTGTATGCATGTATTCACGCCACCAGACGCTCCTTTCAAGCACGATCTGCCGAGTCGGCCATCTGTCAATTGGCATTCACCTCGATTCAACCGCGCATGCGCAGTAAACACTGGTTGCTTGTAACACAACTTAGTACGCTTCCGCTTCCTGTAGTGCCAGGACCCGCAATTTCGCATTCTTGCCTTCCTTACAGCAACATATCAGGTGCCGACATGTTTTTGTGGCAGCGAGCAGGGCCCCTTTCAGCGCGAAAACTCTGCGAAGTTTATGCTGTGATCCACGTTCTCCCCCCCGAAAATTGACTGCTCTCGTCGACTCCTTCAGTAAACTTGGAGGATTCTTGTGCCTGGGGAATGAGTGTCAACTGCTTGCGAATTTTTGTGCCCGGAAAATGACTAAAAGCAACAATAAATATATACATTGGCCGTGTACGAAGTTGCGAATCTCATCTTGGTGCAGGGGTTCGAGATGCGCCACTCTCCGTTTTGCCGGTTCCTCGGGTCTGGGCGGCTTAACTCCGGTGCCATACTGTGTGCTTGACGTCTTGGAAGCTGGACCAAAGCGCGTCAGAAGCATACATCCTCCAGAATCAGTTGCGCTCATGTGATTGCCATGGATCCGGGACCGAACCACACATGACCCACGAGCACACTCAAACGCATATCAAGAGAGCAGTCACTCTCGATAGCGTTTGTTGCTCTGTCCTGAGTCCGACCACTTCCGGCGCCAATCACCAAAATTGTCTCGTTCTTTCGCGAACTCGCATGGAACTCATACTCACAATGGCTGCCGCTCCGCCAGCCCCGCCAGCACACGTCGAAACGCCTTGCAGTACGCCACCTCACAATCACTTCACAGCCGTTGCCACCACCAATGGAAGCGCTGGTACATGTGCTACTACTGTTATCATACCAGAAGCCGCGTATCTATCCATCGGCATCTCGTCACTAGAGACCTTCCGAGATCGTCAGAACCACCAAGTCGCCTGCTGACACACGCACCGTCAAATGGCCACCAAAGCCTTCAGCACTTGGCTCGCTGGCGTTCCCTTCAACATTCCATGTCTTTTTCTACGACACCAAGGTCATAGAACTGTATTCACAGAATTTGTCGCCTTTTTGCACCTGAACTCACAGCATTGGGCATCACAGCATCGCCTTTCACAATTACTCGCGACAGCAATGTGATGGTTCCATTTTGAACGACGCTCAGTAATAGTGGGAGATCTTGAATCGTCGATGCAACGCTTGCAAGTGGCTGCCGCGAACTGCTGCGTACTTGTCTGTTCGCTTGTTGGCAACGGATTGCAAGAACTGATCGATCCAGTAGCCGGTGGCGGCGTGGATCTCCACACCGTCAAATCCCCTTGCTTTGGCGAGCTCGGCGCTCCGACGGTAGTCTTCAACGACCTTAGACACTTCATCGGTCTCAAGCGCGCGCGGGGTCTCGTACAGCACGGCTTCGCCCTTACTGTTCATGGTGAGCCCACCGTCTGGGACCGGGATCGCAGAAGCCGAGATCAGTTGTCTCTTGGAATTAAACGACGAGTGGGCTTGGCGTCCAAGGTGCCAGAGCTGCACGAAGATTTTGCCGTCCTTGGCTTGGACATGATCGGTCACCTTCTTCCACCCACTAGCTTGCTCTTCATTGTAGAGTCCAGGGGCGCCGTACCAGCCATGCCAACTGCCTACCACCTTCACTTGGCTGCCAGGTACCACTCGTTTACCGCCAATCATTCCAGCCCGGAGTGCTTTTTCTCGTCCGACTTTAGCAAACGCCGACATAAAACGACGTCAGATTCGTCTTTTCTGTGATACCCGTCTTTCATGGACGGCGTTGACAGTTCTGGACTGTCTTCGCCGCGCCAAATACTCGAAAACGGCCACGACCCATCTTGCTAGTCGACTTCCGCATTTCGCAACATTTCTCGTGGTAAATGGCCACTGTCTCGCTGTCAAGAAAAGGCGAATTGCACGCTTTTCATCTGCTCGGTACACTGCACACCTTTTCCCCCATCAACTCACGGACAGTACGGGTTTGTCGAAACTTCGACACACCAACTTGATCTCTTCAAATGTTAATTGCGATCTGGAGCTGTCAAAACGCCATTTGCACATCGAGAAAAGATGTCGACCGATCGCCCAGGCATGGTTTGGAGCCAGAAAATGCCCTACTCCACCGTCGCAGTGGCTTCATTGTATCCTTGAACGCGTTCAGAGTCAAGTTCGCGATGCCAATCACTTGCTCACCATTTAGGATATCTAGAAAGGTTTTTCTCGCTTGACTGTGAGCAACCGACAGTATACGGGTTTCGACAGGAATCACGTGATCACTTTAGGGATCGGTTGCTCTTCAACGAGCAAAGATCCCGTATTGTAGATCGGTTTTTAGCCTCATTTGCACCTCTATCTTCAAGATTCAAAGCACAAACTACCACGTCTCGTCTTGCCTTCTGCGAAGTCAGATTCACCACACTCTCTTGGTGCACGAGCAACTTGAAAACCCAACAAGCCGTGTGATCCACGCTGTATGATCAGCTCACAGCAATCCACCACCAAGAAATGACGCACCGTAGTGGCATTCACACGTTGATGATGTGCTCTAATCAAAATTCGCAGCATGCCTTGGGTAGTTCAGGAACCGTTTTCCAATTTCAGAGGCCACGATAACGCGTATTTGTCTGCTTACAGCTATTGGCAGCCTCTCGGTAACAGCACTTGACTCGATGCAACGCGAAGCAAGTACAAAACTGCGCGCTCCTTGCTGTTTCCAGGGTTGCCAAATCAACTATTTGCTTGCTTCATTTGCACTACTGCGATACCAACGAAAAGGCAGAGTAATGCCTGCAGCTTTTCTCCTGCGTGCCCGCATTCGTAAAGCTCGAAGCTTCTCGCAGCAATTGCCAAAGGTATGCGATCTCGACCACTAACTAGCGCCTTCGTCGCTGTGCTGACGCTTGCCGCCGGAACTGCTGCAAGCTAGTAAGACCACAGCCGCGCGGTGCAGGCAGTCGCCGTGCTTGGGGTGTCCGCAGAGCAGAACGCTTGCGTGACGGTCCTGATCGCGTCCACCGCTGTGGTCGCATCGGCGCAGTGTGTGATGATGCACATGCAGAAGCAGTTGAGTGGTGGAGACGCACGGGTCGTCTTTGGCTTCGCGCTGGGCGCGTACGCGGACAACACAGGGCTACTATCGGAACAGCACGACTAGGTCATGCTCACCCTCACGCACACGCCGTCACTTGCCAACTCGAACGCAATTTTCCCAGAAGAAGAAGTAGTCGGAGAGGACTTGCAGACTGAAGGCTCCGTCCTGCCTTTTCATTTTCTCGACGAGATGGTCGACGGCATGGCTGGAATAGCGTGACACTACGGCTTCAACGCGCTGTATATCAGCCACGAAACACTCGAGACCACGATGTCAAGCGCCGTTGCGATCACGGAGAGTCTGAGTGACTGTGTCGCGGCAAGCGGTACCGACACTACTGTGCAGCTGGGTGACGCCTTCGTCTGCGTCACTCGCGTCGATGTGGACGACAGCCGACCACTCTCAAGCAAGCTCAATGCGTGGAGCATCCTCACGTTTTCGACCATGTACCTCGAGCAGGGGTATTGTCTCGGGGACTTCGCATGGCGAGCAAATCGGAGTCGCGCGGGCGATAATCCACCTTCGTGTCTTGCTTGTTCGAATCACGCCGTCCTTGGCGTCCTTCAGTTCTCAACGATCGCGCGGTCGCTCGGCATTTTCCTTGCGCTCAGCGCGTGGCGCTGAACACCGCGAGCGATATATCGACCTGTAGACACTCTGACGCGTGCGGAATGATCCGCATGGCGGCTCGGGCTTCAGTTCCGGTACGCACGCGATAAGCGTCTGCGGCCGCCATTTTCCCGATGGCACCCAAACAAAGTAAAGGGCTTTTGAAATCGTACTTAGTATAATACTATCGGTAATATAATATTCGCACTTAGTCGAATCTGCTAAGGTTGTCATGCATGGCCGTTATCCAATGCTGCTTCTCGAATGGAAGAGATACTGCTGGTGTGCATGCGCAGCTGCCTGCTCTCTCGTTGCCGCTTGTGCCGCTTTGAACCCCTTAGAGCCCGCCCAATGCGCTCTTAGCTCTTGGACCACAACTGGTGTGCGAGAGAAGACGACTTCAGACGCAAGTGCGTTCCCATCGATCGCCCTTGACACGCATGCAGACGAATGATGGCTGCGCGTGCGTGAGCGCCAGTCTGATACACGCGAGGTTTTCCAGTCGGGAGTCAATTCCACAAGACCAACCAGTCGTCAGGTCCAGTTGGACGTGCTGGATCAGCGCTCATCCTTCGCGGTGTCTGCCTGTGCATATAAGATAAATAAATGGGTACGACCGTAACCCTCTTTGTGCTCGTATGATCCATATTGTACCCTTTTGAAAACGATATACTGCGATGAATGGTTAAAGCTGCTGCGTACCTTTTAATATTGATTCTTGCCTTGATTCTGCGTAAATCAGACGTGTGCCTGTTTCTCGAATAATTTGCTTCGAGGAGGCACTTGCCAAGCGTATCGCAGTCAAGAAAAGATCGCATAGCCACCACAGAGAAAGCCAGCAAGCGGCGCAATCCACTGGCGACCAAAAGCCGACGAAGCCACCTCCAACGTCTCCGTATCTCTAGATATCAACCAGCGCTGCTTGGTCCCCGAGGAGCTCCGCTTCGCGTCTGCTTTTCTGAGAGACAACAGAAAACAGATTCGCATTTCAGAACTTGAGCTGGCTTGCAAAGAAGCATGATTGGCTGCCATCTCCTTGCTGCGTTGCCGTTGCCATCAGCGGCCAATCTAGATATGCATTTCGCAACTGCTTCCCCGTTTGCGACTATGACGACGAACAGTGAAAGCGCACCAGCAAGTCCCCACACTGTAGACGGACGTCCAAGGTGCTCGTATCGAAGCAAAGTGTGTCCAAATCCGCGCGCAATCAAACTAAACGGCGAGCTGCATCTCCTGTGCAATGTCCACCGAAGACGGGCGAATCTGAACCAGCAGCGCGTGCACCAACGGCGCAAGATTCGCATAAAGCAACGCAGTGCGAGCGATGCCAGCAGCTCCGAATGCTGGGAAGATCTTGAACCCTACACAATCCCTTGTGGAGACCTGCCCGCACACGATATCAAGATCTTGGAAATTTTGCTGTTCCACACCAACTCTCCCCCCCGACCACTGAAAGTCGCGCTCGACGAAAGCACCAGTCTTGATCTCAATGACGAAAATAATCATTGCAGTGAATGATAGCGTGGCGCTGCAACTTTGTCAGATTAGTCTCTTGTACCCCATGCGCTGAAACCTACGCTTCAGTAGCTGTTAGTTGACGATACGAGCATCAGTAGGTAGGTACACCCTTTAGAATCGACAATTATTAGTCCGTACGGTAAATGCGGACTTGTCTCGCTGCTGTCCATACCTGGTAGGACCATCGGATGCGCAATGAAAACCACGCAGCACTACCATCACAACAGAACGGCTCTCAGAAATTCACACGCGACATGGGAGGAGCGCTGCTCGCGTTGCCCTTGTACAGTAGTAAAGCGCAATATCATGCGGATCATGGCCAAAGCAATCATCTTGTGCTGGCAACAGAATAAAAAGCGACTATGACGGGTTTGGTCAACCGCTGAAGCGGTGACACGCTTAGTCGAATCGGTTCGATCGCAATAGCACTACTTGAGCAGCGGACTGCGGGATGATGTTTGCAGAGCATGTCGATACACTCAAATTATCAGCAAAATGGCCACCTTCGATATCTCCTGCAACGAATGACCTTCACAGCCACGTCCCACGCAAAATGTGAATGCGGCGCACGCCCAGCGACTCCGGGGCCGCTGCTGCTTCAGGCGCAGGATCGCATGGCGAATCGGTCTCAACCTGCGATCTTGCTGCTGGTGAAAGAGAATCGCAGGATCTTCAAAAAGGGTACACCCAGTCACCTACCCTTATTACGGAATTCATCGAGAATGTCACCTTCGAAAAAACTAAAGCGACTACCTATTTTTTCTCGATGTCTTCCGTAACAATGCCTGAGAGCACAGGCTGTCCTGTAGGATACTACGAGCCTCCGCATTGCTACGGC
>JAADVP010000804.1:0-14375 GCA_023335675.1 Globisporangium solare
CTGTCGCCCACTGAACAAACTCTCGAACGCCGCGGAATGCGCGCGAGGAAAGGGCTGACGCCGACACTGCACACGGTGCAGCGGCACCCACCGCCAAGCACAGGCTAGACCGACCGTGCATGTTCCTAGGCTATTGCAGGTCGCTCGCGTACCTAAATACACCTCACCCTTCACTCACTCACTCACCCTTCACTCACTCATGTTCGTCGAACGTTCCTATTTTGTCACTGTACATGCTGCTCGTAAATGTTGCACGAGTGGCGCGCAAGCCGAGCCGAGCCGAACTCGTCGCCTTCAGCAATGAATTTAGCTGTTCGATTCTGATTGGACACGAATACTCCCATTCCGTTCGATCATTGGACGAAATGGGAAGCGGGACTTCCCAAATAGCCCTCCGTGGTCCATTTAGCATTCTCGTCACAAAGGCCGAGTGGTTGATCATTCCCTGCAAGCAGCAGCAGCTACGCGCCACGATGAGCGCGATCCTCGAGCCGTCCGAGTCCATCAACTACAACTTCGTCGCGGGCGTCTATGGCTTCTTCGCGGTGCTCTGCGGCGTGCTGGCGGTGGCGCAGCGCTTCACGGACGCCGTTGAGGGCTTCTACATCACGCTGCTGCCGTTCGTGCCGCTCCTGCTCTGGAGCCTCGTGGTGCGCGCCAAGTGGCTCAAGACAAGAGTGTCTAAGGAAGAGCCGCAGACGGACGGCGCCGCGCCAGACGAGCCCAAGAAGGACAAGTAGTGCCATCATCGGGCCACACACTTGCAGGCGATCGTAGGTATATAACGAGAGTGAGTACACGAAACCTTTTGTTCTTTGTATTACGCGTTGGCGCTGTGTTTGAGTGTGCAGTGTGTGAGGTGGCGGGAGTGTCGCGCTGCTGCGGCCTGGGACGAAGCCAGCAGTTCGCGCAGTCTCTCGAGCGTGGCACCAGCGCTGGGTTCGGCCTTGTGTGGCTGCTTTGAGGAGCTGTCTGTGTGCATGAGCAGGTCTTCCAGCAAGCGCTTGTAGATTTCTCTCCGCTCAGTCGCGCGTCTGCGATCGCTGGCAGCGCGTTTGTCATCGCTCAGCAATGCTGCGTCGGCAGGTACCACGAGCGCCGTGCAGAAGATTGTTTCGAGCATTGACGAGGCGTTTGGTGACAGCACGACCTCCACATTGGCTCGTTCCAAGAGTGCTTCCAGAACCAACTGCTGCGAGCAAGTCGGCGTCCACTGCACCGTCGTCATCGCCTCGAGAACACCACCTGCACGAATCAAGCTGCTTGAGAAATGCGCATTGGACAGCTCCGTCACGGACTTTCGGGACTCCAGGTGAACTAGCACGCCCAAGGTTTTCTCAGCGCTATCAGGGCGAAGCATGTCAGCGTGTGGGTGAAACCAAGTAAGCTTTTAAAACTCAAGACATCAAGAACAACGTACCGAGCTGCTGCATTGACGTGGTTCGCTCTGGACACCACCAGCGCAACGTCAAAGAGACCGTCGTACACGCGTTCCATGCTCGTCAAGCGTCCGTGCTGCAAAAAGTACGCCGACACCGTGTCGCTTCCGCGACCTACGCAAGCAACGAAAAAACAGAGGTAAATCGTCCCCCTCGATGGCGGCCACAGCGCTGGACAAGAGCCACCTACGTTCCGGCAGCGTTGCGAGTTCCAGGATCAGCCTTCCGAGTGTGTGCTTGACGCCGCCGTGCTCAAATGCGAGGACATGGGTGCACAACGTGGTCTCGAGGATTTCCTGAATGTGCGGCAACAGTGTCTTGTCCAGCGAACCTTCCATCAGCAGCTGCAACACCTCGAGCGCGGCAGCTGTCTGTGCTGGAGAGACCACTTGCGTGACATCGGCGTCACCGCGAATGCGAGAAAGGATCAACGGCATGTACGTGTCTGGCGCCGTGAACCGTCCCGTGAGCTCTGCAATCACCTTTACGTCGTCGGAGACGTGCGGCTCATTCCAAATGCGCAGCAGCGTCTGGATCAGCAGATGAGCGTCGACGGTGATTTGCTCCTCGCAATACACGATGACGCTCTTGAGCAAGCGCACGGCATGGCCTCGCGTGTTGGACTGCCAGTTGTTCAATTCGCGCAGCACCGGGTTCAAGAAGCGTCTCGCGCGTCCGCGCACGTACAATCGAGTTCCAAGAGACGGCCGGTGATCAAGAAATGGCGGTGGGAGCTGCTTGTGGTAGTTGTAGCTTGGGTTTTTCCCATCGACACCGTACTGCTTCATCTCGAGAATCTCCTCGCCGTGCTCGTCCTCGTAGCGCCGACCGAGAAATGCCAGCGTCTGCATCGCGTCTCGCGAGATCTCGTCGTTTTCGTCACTCACGGCGCTGAGCAAGTATGGCATGAGCCGCGACTCGCGGTCGTACCGACCAGGAAAATTCGTCATCCAGTCGCTGATCGTGTCGAAAAACGCCTTGCGAACGAGGGTGTTGGCGTCCTGGTCCAGTTTTGCAAAGTAGTTCAAGCGGATCTCGGTGGTGTAGAACGCGGAAATCGGGATCACGTTCTCGTCGCGGTGTCCGATCAGGTCGGCGATGGCTTCGGTGCCGCTTCCTTTGCATTTGCCTCGATTCGGACACGTTACCAACGCTCGAATCGTGTCGATCCCAGCAATGCGCACACGCGCGAGGCGATGCAGCAGCAGGTCTTTCGCCGCGCGCACTATCGCGACGCTGAAATGCTTCATGACCGACGCCATGTTGTTGCTGATGGATCGTAAGATCGAGCACGCCTTGATGTTTATCTCATGGAAGTTGTCGTGGAGTCCGCTCACGAGAATCACCAAGATGTCGAACATGTACGCATGCAGGATCGAGGACGCATTGCGCGCGAAGACGTTGTCCAAGAGCGCTTCAAGCAATGCGAGAAACAGCAGACGGATCTCCTCGGAGGGTTCTTCTGGCTTGATTAGGGTCACTTGGTCTTCTTCGACGAAGATGCGTCCTCTCTTGAATGCCGCCTGCAGGAACTAGTCGCGAGTGAATTGCTGATTCTCTTCGTCGTACGCGTACTAACTGTTGGTACGGTTCGTGATCGCGGGCATCAAGTACGGGATGAAGCGAAGCAAGTCTTCCTCTTTGGCGATGAACTTTGTGGCGATGCGGATGCACACGTCGCGCACCTTTTCCACCGGATCGTTGAACCGCCTGAAGAGGGGCTTGGCGAGCTCTCCAAACTCAACTGCGTCATTACCAGTACCATCCGTTAAATCGTTCGCTGGAACAATGGCCGAGCACTCGTCTCCATGCTGCTTCTGCGTGGCTGACGTAAGGAAATGGGCGTCGAGTGCGAGTGCAGCTTGCTTGCGAGCGTAAGAGGCTTCATCCGACAGACGGTTCAGCTCGCGCTGCAAGTTAAATGGTTGCGCTTCCACTTGGTATCCGAGTGCGTCGGGGCCCTTACTGCCACCGCTGCTGGTCACTTGACAAGCATGAACGCGTGCACATGGTGGCGACCGTTCTGCTTTCGCGTCATCAGCACTCTTAACAGTGCGTGTGGCGCTGTTGATCGTCCCAATATTCTTTGAGCGTTGCTTCGTGGCCGCCACCACGGATTTATTCAGCAGTCTGCCGACAGCCACGCGGCGGCATTCGTTCTGCTGCTGCATCTCGTGCCAAATCGCATCGACGGCGTCGTTCGCGTGATGCGCCGCCGCCATCCCTCCAGACGTGCTGTACTGCGTGCGTATTGCAAACCAGCCACTTGGCAACGCACTGCCGTGAACGCTTGCAGAGCAGCAACGCGGCGTCTGCTGCGCTAAATGGGCGATTTGATCGATGGGCAGACAGCAAGATACGTTTCCTTCCACGAACGAAGAGGTCCGTGTGACCATCATTCTGTGTTTCCGCGTCGTTTCAAGAGGCAAGTGTACAGTTCGTATCCGTCAAAGTTCGAGTGTCCGTTTGTTCCCACTTAAGTACGGTTTGTTTGGCTGGCCGCTATTTTGTGACCGCATGTTGCAGCTATATGTCGCGCGAACTTGAAGTCTGAAGGCGACAGCCGGTGCCAAAAACCTACGATGCATGATGAAATGGACGCGTTCAAAGCTGCTTTCCTATACGTCAAGCAAGCAACAGCGAACGCACCTCGAGCATGAGGTTGGTGCTGGTGACGTACTTGACGAACGCGCCATTCACGTCCACAGTGTACGCGCGTTCGTGTGCCACGCACACATCGCAGCCACTTTCAGGCAGCGCGCGCCGCTCGGTGTGCACGCTCCCGGCCTTGAAAAACGCGTACTTCACGTACACGTGCGAGTGTTTGCGCGACTTGCGCAGCAGCGTGACCGTCGGGATGAGCACTCGGTAATGCAGCGCGCGGTCCATGTAGTCGTAACTTGCTCCTCGGCGGCGTCGACGTCGCTGTGCTCGTAGCGCACAAACGCGTCATCCTATTGAAAAAAAAGAAGCAGTGGCTCCCATCGTGATCAAGCCACAGGACACACAGATGCTGTGTGAAGAGAGGCACGCACCTCTGGGCGCCCTTGCGGCGCTCGAACGTACGGCTCGATGCGGATGTGCAGCTCGCCGGCCGTGGTGCCGATCTTGGACACGATGGGGCAGCGCTCGTCCACGGGGAAGAAGTAGTTGAGGCCGCCAAGGTACACGATGCACGTGCCGAGCAGCGCGGGCTTGCTCTCCGGTGCTGCGGATGTACTCGCCATCTTCAGAACCGCGCTGCATGGCCGGACTGCTTGCTGTTGGCGAATGCGCCGGGTAAGTGGCTATAAAAAGCGTCTTGTCTTGTGTTCCGCTGCCGCTATCCCCGTGAACATTCACGTTGGCCAGTGAGAGCAACTAAATATACGCCGCAGCGCGTCTTAGGACGACGCAGTCTGCTGCGGCTTCCGCTTCAACTGCTGCCAGGCATGCACTCCCGAAACACGCATCCGCCCAAGACACACACACACACACATCGCCATACAGACATGGCGTCCGAAGCCGAACGGTGCGTAAACGCTCGCTGTTGGCGCGCATAATCGTCGCATCCTTCGCTGCTAACTCGAGTCGCCGCACCGTTGTCCGCCCCCCATGCGTCAGGCCGTGCATGCCGCGGAAGCGCCTCATCGTGGCGAAAGAAGTGGACCGCGAGACGGGTCTGCAGCTGGCGGCGGCGCGCGTGCCATTTGCGTCTGCGTCTGCACCCGGCGCGGAGAGCGGCGCCCTGCGCGGCTTCTGCGAGGCGTACGTGGGCTGCGTGATGCACAAGGCCGTGACATCCAAGCAGTTGCTTTCGCAGAATGGGGACGCGCCTTGTTGAAGGCCATATGATCGCGCATTATCGCGTCAGCAGAAGAGCGCGCGGTATATATATATATATATATATATATATATATATATATATGAAGAGGACGGGAGATGGCTTGCTGTAGCATACGCCGCGCTGTAAAGCAGTAATTTATTTCGGCATCTCTCTCCGCACATCGACACGACGAGCGTCGCGTGCAGCGGCCGCAGTCATTTGTTCACACGCGGGATCGGACTGGATCAGGCATGTAAAGTCGAGTGACAGCACTGTCATGTCGTCGCGAAAAGTCAGCGCCGCCTGTAAAGATCTCGAGCAGTCTTTGAAGCCTTTATATGTTTTTTACAAAGCATCTTTATATCTGATACACTGGTGGCATTGATACGACAGGACCTGTTTCTAGCACGTGTGGATACGATACTTGTTTTGAAGGGGCGAGCACGCTTGTGAACCCACTCGCCCTTCTTCACGGCGTAAAATGGGGGCGGCACATCCAGCGCAGTGCCCGAGAACCATCTGCGCAGCGACTCTTCCGCCCCGTGACTCAATCAGCCCAGTCCTTCGGCGCCGCCACTTATTTATTGCTATTTCTTGGCTGCGGCCGTGTTATTCCTCCCGGCACGAGCATTCTCCAAGTTGCGCTGGCATATACACTGCGTGCTTCTCGCTCTTGCTCTAATCAAGGCCGCTCTGTTCTTTTTTGAAGGCGTTTTCTCTGCCACAGAACGAAGAAGCAGTTGGTGCCTTTTGATTCATGCGCCATCGTCCAAAGCGCGGTGGCCGCGAAATTTCCAGTGCGAGAAAAAATTCGCGTCAAGAGGAAAAAAAAAAAACACCAAATCTTCATTTCTTTGGGTTCTCTTGTGACCATCCACGCAGCGTTTACAACTGCACGACGCTCGCTTCGACTAACAAGTTGCTCTAATTCGCTGCGTTTTAGCTGTAATTACTCGCCGCATTCGCGAAACTGCGCAGTGAGCCGTCCAAGAAGCGAAAACAGCAAGGGGAAAGGGGGCCGAGGAGCACGCCAGCTCCACCTGTTTCACTCGATGGAACACCCCGGTCACCTCTTGTTGCTGGCTCTTTCAGGCGCGCTGCCGTCTTTTCTGCGCATCCATTGGCTGAAACTGCGCGAGAGTAGGGTTCACCCAAGACGCCGCTGCGTTGCGAAACTGTAAAATTTAGCGACATTGCGACCCCGAGCCCCAGGCATCGTTGCAGACCATCACTCCTGCGCGCCCCCGCCAATAAAAATTGTACGCTGGCGCCTGCTTCGCCTCCGCTGCCATCTGTGCGCACACAAGAGCGTCTTCGCAACCTGTTCTCCGCAGAACAAGCCGCACGCGCGCGCACTGGCTGCTTCCCTCCGTCCGTCCAGTATCGAAAGGTCGACGGCGCGCACGCCCGCCGCCCGCGTTCCATAATTTCCGGCCGCCCCCCACAGTCCACCCTGCGGCGCTGACTTTCGGCGTGACAATCACTCGCATTTACGTGCGCAGTCCGCATTCGACACTCTCGGAAGCGCGATGGAGAAGGGCGTCGGGCTCTGGATGCGCGACGGCGCGAGCGACGAGTGGCGCCGCGCGACCGTCGTCAAGATCGCCAAGAGCGGCGCGGCATGCGAGGTGAGCGTGCGCTACAGCGACGGCCCCCTGGCGCGCAAGGACCAGACGCTCACGATCGACGTCGCAGCGCTCGAGAACGAGCAGATCTACGACATGATGCTCGCCAACAGCCACGACATGGTGAGTTGCATATATAGATATAGATATATATGGGCTCCGTCCGCATCCGTGGATGGCGTTGCGCTGCTGGTAAATCTAACGTAAAATGGATGCGTGCGCGTAGGATCTCGTGGAAGACCTGATCCAGTTGCCGCACTTGCATGAGCCGGGGATCTGCCACACGCTGAACGAGCGCTTCAAGATCAACGAGATTTATACATTAACAGGTGCGGTAGTGATATGTTTGGTTACCCGCAATGACGCCACATGCGTAGTCTGACCCGTTCGATGTATGCGTCTGTTTGGCGCTGCTTTAGGTGAAATCCTGTTGGCTATCAACCCATTTAAGGACATTGGCATTTACTCGGACAAAATCATGCGCAAGTACATCCGCAACGGAGACAAACGGGATCTGGGGAACGAAGTGCCGGATATGCCGCCACATGTGTTCAGTATTGCGGACAAGGCGTACCGCTCGCTCATGAGCCCCCTCACGAAGTCGTCTCACGGCGGCCAGTCCAACCAGTCGATCCTTGTGAGTGGCGAGAGTGGCGCCGGTAAAACGGAAAGCACAAAGTTCGTGATGCAGTACTTGGCGACGATCTCTCAAGCGCAGAAGAGCTCGGAGGACGATGGGAACGTGATGAAGCAAGTCTTGTCGTCCAACCCGATTTTGGAGTCCTTTGGCAATGCCCGAACAATCCGCAATGACAACAGTAGTCGTTTCGGCAAGTTCATCAAGATGCAGTTCTCTGAGCGCGGCAACTTGATCGGCGCTTCGATCCAGACGTACCTGCTCGAAAAAGTCCGACTGGCGTACCAAGCCGAGTCCGAGCGCAACTACCATATTTTCTATGAGATTATTGCTGGCGCGTCAAGTGAGGAGAAGGAACGATGGAAGCTGATGGCTCCGACAGAGTTCCACTACCTGAATCAAAGCACGTGCGTGAAACGAAAAGACGGCGTCAACGATGCAGAGCAGTTCAGCGTCTTGAAAAACGCGATGCAGGTCATGGGCTTTGATGAAGAGATCATGGAGAGCATTTTCGTGACGATCTCGGCCCTTTTGCACCTTGGTAACCTTGAGTTTGACGAGAAGCAACTAGAATCTGGTACGGAAGGATCCGCTATCTCGGATTCGTGTGAAGAATCGATGCAAGTGGTTCTGAACTACCTTGAAGTCGACAAAGCGGGGCTCGAAGAAGCAGTTTGTAGCCGAAAGATTCAAGCGAAAGATGAAACGTACACGATCAGCTTGCTTCCTGACGCCGCGGAAAACACTCGTGACGCCCTCGCACGCTTCATCTACGGGAAGTTGTTCGACTGGCTAGTCAGTCGAATCAACGAGATCGTGGAATGCGACCAAAAGAGCACGTCTTTCATCGGTCTGCTGGATATCTTCGGCTTTGAAGACCTGGAGCACAACTCCTTCGAGCAGTTGTGCATCAACTATGCGAACGAAACCCTGCAGCAGCACTTCAACCTTACCGTTTTGCGCTTGGAGCAAGAGACGTACGAGCGCGAGCAGATCAAGTGGAGCTTCATCAACTTTCCGGATAACAGCGCTTGCATTGACTTGATTCAAGGCAAGCCATTCGGTATTTTGAATGGCTTAGACGAAGAGTGCATCGTTCCTCAGGGAAATGACCGCAATTTTGCTCGGAAAATGTACCGTCAGCACGACGCTCATGCGCATTTCAGTGCGGACAAGACGCAGCAAGCCAACCATCATTTCGTGATCCATCACTATGCCGGAAAAGTGTCGTACGATACGTTTGGCTTTTGCGAGAAAAACAAGGATGTGCTATACCCAGAACTCGCGAATGTAATCAAGCGATCGTCCAAGCCATTCGTTCGCAGTTTGCTCAAGCTTACTGAAGGCCGACGCGTGTCAGCCCCAAAGAAGCCTCAAGGAATCTTGAAAGGCAGAGCTGGGAGTGTTGCGGGCCGAGTCAGTTTGGGATCTCAATTTCGGAACCAGCTAAAGGAGCTGATTGAGACGGTCAGCGTGACAAGCTGCCACTACGTGCGATGTCTCAAGCCAAACGATGTTGCGAAGCCTACCATTTTCAACTCGAAGCGCATCTGTGATCAGCTGAAGGCAGGCGGAGTGTTGGAAGCTGTTCGAGTAAACCGAGCTGGTTACCCCGTGAGAATTGCTCACCAGCAGTTCATTAAGAGATATCGTCCACTGGCAAATGGCGCCTACTTGCGCAAAATCCCCGAAGAAGCTGGTTCCGACGAGTTTTTCGATGCCGAGGAGAGAAAGCTGGCGTCGAATCTCCTGGTTGAGTACTTGCTGAAAGCTCATGCTGAGCGATACCCTGAGCTGGAAAACAGTTCCTTCAGCAATCAACAAGAGGCGTTTGCTGTGGCTGGCATTCAAGTCGGTGTCACTCGTGTGTTCTTCCGTCGGTCAGCTATTCAGTTCGTCGAGGCTCAGTTGGCCAAGCGTTACGGTGAGTTCGTGGTTCTTATCCAAGCCGCAGTTCGCGCAATGCTTGGACGCCGACGATACCACAGAACGAAGGCGGCGTCTCTTGTGGCGCAACGAGTCATTCGCGGTTTTATTGCACGCCGTCGTTTCCGCGTGCTCCTAGAACGCTATCGCCAGAGACAAGCCGCTCTTCTCCGAGAGAAGCAACTGGCTGAGCAAAAACTGCTTGAGGAACAGAAACGCAACGACGAGCTAAAGAGGAAAGAACAGAAGCGAGTGGAAGAGCAGAATCGGTTGGATGAGCAGAAGCGACTGGAAGAACAGCGCAAGGCGGCTGAAGTCGAGGAGCAAAGTAGGCGTCTTACTGCTGAGTCCACGCAATCGGCCTCTTCGGATCCAGTGTCGGACGATTCGTCGGAGGAGAGTACTCCAAGTCCTCTGGTGTCGAATATCGACGATGCTTCGCGAAAACGCGGAACTTCACGCTTTCGCTTCACAAGAGACCACAACAATGACATGCGCGATAGCAGAGTTACGATTGGTGACGGACCTCGCTCTGTGGCAATGGACCCGGGTGATACGGTGCTGCACGTTGCCGCCAACTGTTGCAATGAGCATGATGTGCTTAAGCTGCTCCAGAATGGATCGGACATCAATGCTCGCAACCGCCGCGGCCGCACGCCACTTCACACGGCGTCAATGTACTCCAACTTGGAAGTGGTTGGCATTTTGCTGGACTGGGAAGCCGATGTAGTTGCTGTTGACGATGATGGCAACACGCCGCTGCACTTGACCAAGGACGCTCAAGTGGCGCGCATGCTGCTGGAAGCTGGCTGTACCCCGAACATTGTGAATGCTGAAGGCCGAACTCCGCTCATCGAAGCCGTCGAGCGCGGTGACGTACAAATTGTGAAGTTGCTGCTGAAATTCAAAGCGGACGTGCTGTTCCGCGAACTGAAGCACCACCAAACAGCGATGCACCTTGCTGTTCGTAAGGGTCATTATTCCATCGTGATGGAGCTTTGCAAGGCCGAAGACATTCGAGACCTCATCCTTTTGACCGATCGCAACGAAAACAATGCTCTGCACTTCGCTGTGGCTCGTGACCGTAAGAATGGGTACCGACTAGTCGACTACTTGGTCAAGCATGGCGCTGAGGTTGACAAGGTGAACGCTCGCCTGCAGACGCCTTTGGTCGTTCACGTTTTGACCACGCGACAAACGGATCCTGCCATCACGGAGCTTTTCTTGGCGAAAGGTTCGGATCCAAATGTCGTTCTTCCTGACGGCTCGACTTTGCTCCACGTGGCTGCCGAGCGGGAGCTGATTGACATTGCGTGCACGCTGATTCGACATGGTGCTTACCTGAACCAGCCAGACGACAAGGGGCGCCTGGTTGTTGAGGTCGTCAACAAGAAATACATGAAGAAACTATTTAGCGCGATCACCCAGCCACCGACATGGATCGACGAGAAGGCGCGCAAGATGTGCATGCTGTGTAATTCGAATTTCAAGTTCGGCAACCGTCGCCACCACTGCCGTCACTGCGGCCGCATCTGCTGTTCGGACTGCTCCTCATTCACGGTCGAGATGCACCACTTCCCGAAGGATTTCCCTGGTCGGCTCACGAGCGGTGGAAAGAATGTGAAGGATCCTCAGCGCGTGTGCCGTACGTGCCACGCTGTGTTCAAGATGCGCTCTGCTCAGAAAGAGTCCAAGTCTGGGTTCATGGCTCGTGTGCTTGGCTACGAGTGGGACGAAGTCGCGGCCAGCTAAGGAAGAAAATCGCCCATATGTATCTATCGACGGTATTTTGTGTGTCTCGCTATTTTAAAGGGTTATTGACGAGAATTCACAACAGAGTGTATTAGATGTAGCATCGCAGAAGATGTCAAAGCAAAAGGAAATGCCAGATGAATCGTGTATCCAACAACTGAATCTACTTTTTGCTTTTGCAAATGGCATTTCGCTCACTCGGTGTGTTATCAAGTAGAACAAAAGAAGCGATGTGCTGGTGTCAGTGGGAAAAAAGCTAACCTTGCAGCAACAGGTTGCTCGCGAGCGGGTCTTCGGCTGGTAGAATGTACTTACAGTCCTCACGGAGACCGATCGCGCTTTGTCCATTGCTGCTGATCATTCCGTCAAAGCAGGAGCAGCGTCCCGTGGCGTAGTTGCAGACGCCGCTGGGTACACACACGCACACAATTCAACATCGAGTCAGACAGGCATTGCCACGCATGAAGAAAGGTAAAGCACCGCTCACTTGTTGGAGCATTCGGCGTTCTCAACCGTGCCGCGAACGGAGGTGCCAACACCGTCGCAGTCAATGGCGAACACTGGAAGGAGCGCAGCGTTTGCTCCTACGTTCACACGAAGAGGGGGACGTCCCCGAGCGCCGAGATGAATTCGATCGAGATCTTGTTGGTCCCAGCCAGCGTGCAGGCACTGGAGCCGCTCGAGTACTTGACATTGACCGATCTGATCGATCTCACTGCGCTCAGGGCATTCTGAAGGTTCAATGCGGCGATGTCGGATGCCAAAACTTGCGTCGACTCGCCACGGAAGCTGAGCGTGAACGTTGTCACCTGGGTGTGCGAGCAAACAGTCGTTTGGACCTCGCGCCGCTGTCCTGTAGTGCGAGGATCATCGCCTCGTGGACGAGACCGAAGTGAACAATCGTGGCCTTTGAACCCTTCGTCACAAAGGCAGCCTTGGACCTTGTTGAAGCCCCAGGTCTTTGGATTGTTGGGCGTCTTCCCGTAGGTAACCGCGATCGGCTCCCCATTGCTTCGCGCCTGGAGTGCTAGCTCGGCCATCGTCATGCATCACCCGTTGCCGTTTCAAGGCTGCTCAACGCCAGGACACTTCATGCGCTCGCATGATGCGCCTTCAAACGGTGCGAGGCATACGCATTCGCCCTTGGACGTATCGCACACACCGACGCCCGAGCAAAGCGCGATTTGGTGCGCGCGATTGTCCGAGATCGGCAAATCGAACCATGCGATGCCGCTGGGGCACGTGCGGATCGAGCAATCGCCCGACGTCCAGCCATTGGCGCAAAAGCAGCGAAATTGCAGTGCGCCTGAGCAATATCCATGGCCGCTGCACGCGATCTCGCCCTACGACGAGAAGAAGGAAAGCGCGTCAATGGCTTTCATTCCGCCACCGACACCTCAAGACAGGAAGAGTACTACTCGACTCACCGGGCAAGCGATGACCGTAAGCTCAGGAGCTCCGCAGTCCCCGCGATCGCCAGGCTTCCCATTGCTGCCGCTGGTCATGTACCCCGTATAGCAGGCGCAGACCCCAGAGGTTTGGTCACAGCGACCGCGGTTCGAGCAGAGCTCGTTCTCTTTCGTCCCTTCTTCGGCCTTGCTGACGACCAGCTTCGGCACACTGCCCACGCCCGCGTGCACCAGTTTTAAGCTCTCACCGACGAGCAACGGAAGCCTGCAAGCCATGCGGGACAGCGTTAGAACTGCCGTCGAAATGGACGAAGACAACAGCGAACGCGCGAAAGGCAACGCACGAGCCAAAGTTCTGCGTAAACTCCATCGTGACAAAGTTGCCGTCCGCGGCGCAAATCGGCGTGCTTGCGCCGGCGAAGAGAGCGTTGACGCTCCGCAACGTCACTAACGCCTACGAACACAAAGTTGGCAGATTCGGTGCGTGGGATCCCCTGGTTTTCCCAGTTCGCTCACGAAATAGTCGCCTTCTCCAGATGCTCACATTCAGTTTGGCGCTGACCACGTCGGCTTTATCGGTCGCGTTGATCGGCACCGTCGTTTGTCCACGATACGAAAGCGTGAACGTGCCGCCCTGTGGTTCCACGCGCGACGACGAGCGCACCCCAGCGTTGGTGCATGAGACGCACACCGAGGCGCACGAAGGCGGCGGCCGCAAGTGCGCACTTTACCGTCGCGGCGCAGTACACGGTCTGCTTTTCGTTCTTCTGGAGGCCAAAGATCGCATCCGTCGCCGCCCCTGTAAGCGGGTCATCGCCAACCGGACAGAGACCTGCGCAATTATACATATAGCCGGTATGACGGCATCTGTGCTGAGCTATCGTGCGATATACAAAGCAGCAGCCCAGTGGATACAGCACGCACGCTTGGAGCAATCGCCTCTTTCGAAGCTGTCGTCGCAGACGCAGCCGTACATCATGTCGCTGTCCCAGTTCGAGTCGTAGCGGAAGAAGGACCCGGCCCCCTTATCTTTGCGGAAGGCGTGGAACTTCATCGAGCGGCAGTCTCCGTGATTGGAGCAGCCGTTGGCGCAAGCAACTGGAGCGTGCAAACGCATCAAAGTCAGTCAGAGTCTCGAAGAGCAACCGCATCCACACAGTTCCGAGTGTAGACGCACATCGGTTGCAGGCGAGGCTAGTGAACCCCGAATCGCACGTGCATTTCCCCGTGCTGTGGTCGCAGGAGCCGCGGTTCGAGCACACTGTTGGCAAGTGCGCTCGGTCCATCGCCACCGCGATGTCGCTCCACGCCGGCCCCGTCGGACACGCGCCTGCCAAGTACCGACGCCCACCAATTAGAGCAACCTGCAGCAGTCACAGGCCGAAGCCTGCAGATACCTACGCAAAGAGCAATCGCCGCCGTTGCCCATAGTTGTGCACGTGCCATGGCCGCTGCACTGGTTCGGGCAGCAGCTCTCGGCCTGCGTATCGACAGCCAGCGTCGCGAGCAGCAGGAGCAGCAGTCCCACGCGGTGGAGCATGACTGCGCGGCGGAATTGCTCCATAGAGCGCGTCATTTTTGTCGCCTGCTTTAGTGTCAGATGCACACGCGAGTTGTGATGTGCGCACTGCCAAATGTGTGGGTCATTCTTATTACGGAATTCATCGAGAATGTCACCTTCGAAAAAACTAAAGCGACTACCTATTTTTTCTCGACGTCTTCCGTAACAATGCCTGAGAGTACAGGCTGTCCTATAGGATGCTACGAGCCTCCGTATTGCTA
>JAADVP010000805.1:0-14373 GCA_023335675.1 Globisporangium solare
ATTACCAATTTTAGCTTAAAAATCGCATTTTTGGCGTAATTATTCAAGAAAAACCGGTCGGCGCATATTTATGGCGCGCACTGTAGTAGCTGTTTCACAACTCATAACGCTATTCTTAACATCTTATGGCACTCTTACCATACGAGGCATAAGAATGTCGGATCTCGATCTTGGGTACTGATCTGGTGGTTTCGGTGTACCGCATCTTTCGTTCAGCTTGCTTTAATCATGGCATTCAAGGTGTTAGCTGTTAGTTGCCTCACAGCTGATAACGCTATCCTTACGGTACTCTTACCATACGTGGGCCAATGGTGTCATAAGGTCCGTCGCATGAGATCTCAGTCTAACTTTAATCGCGATGTTCAACTTGTCGATTGAGCGGTACTGTCACTTGAAATGAACCTCTCGCGCTTTATGAATAGTAGTAAGCTCGGGCTTGATGGCAGCCAGTGTCTTTTCCGAAAGCTCTGGACACAACCAAACAGAAGCATTTGCAGCAACGTACTCTGATACAGCCATCTGTATCCACGTCACAACGCTCACCGAGCCTGCCTGCTTCGAATATGGATGAAGCATCTCCCCACATGAAGAACTTGCAGGTACACCGGAAATTCTCCATTAATACCATCGCTGTCTCCACAGGAGAGCAGCAGAAGCAAGCAGCAGCCGCGAACGAGTTGACCAAAACACCAAAACGCCGTCAGGATGTTATCTCTGACCGCCCGCTCCCGCTTTCCAAACTCCAACGCGTCATGTCGACCATCGCGTGCATCTGGTTGCTCTCGAATAATGCGCGAACTGGCAGTACGCATAATTTGGACATGTACCGAGCCATCGAGCCGAACGTGTACGTCAATTTTGGGCCGTATGCATATCCCGTGAATACGTTCTTCAAATGGAGCAAGGAAAACGTGACGTCGGCCGAAGAGATCGCACTGTGGAGCTACAAGTACGACACGACCTCGCTCACCATGCGCGTCTTTGCTGAAAATTTGAACGTGTTGGCGTTCTCGAAGTGCGTCCTCTACAAGGGGAATTGCGAGAATGTCGGCGATAGCCTCACAGCTGCAACCGGATTCGCGATGCTTGATTCACTCGTTGACGCCGTACGTCACAACGCATTGACCTTGACAAGATCCAATAACAAAGATCGTCAGCATCCGTCGACACTTTTGCTACGAGCTCAGTACGAGTATTTCGCCCGAGTTCACCACTATCTCATTCCAAGGATCTTTTCAACTCCGTATTGGCGTACTTGTCAAGCGCTGTATTACAGCTCCGATCTTCTTCAATCTTCGACACTGGACATTTGCTCCTCTGCGCTTTCTGTCGGCGGCCGCCGTTCGTTCTTTTGTGATGAACTGTGGACAACGTTCAGTCGCTCGTGTCGCTCCGATGATGTTGAGTGTGCCGCAATTGGACGCGTCGCCACACACCTCACCGAAAGGCTTCAAGCGATCAGGACGGACTACGCGAATGCGACTGTGGACATGCTGGTCTTGGAAAGCAGCAAAGACCTTTCGATCCATCGTGGTGGGCTGGTGTTCGTCGGCAAACGCGATTTCGACGTCGTCACTGTCTTTCGTGTCCGGTCCTGCAACAATTCAGGAGACCAGTGTGAGACGCAAGTCGTTGGTGAATACCGGTGCGAAGGCGAGACGTTCGCCACGGACTTGCTCGGCTGGTACCCCCATCGTCGCAACTTTACGCATCACGGCGCAAATTTACTACTGGATCCGCTTGACCATGCTCTATGTCGGGTGTTACTTCGCAGTGTGTGCCAGAAAAAGCAGACGCAATCGAGTAGATGATGGTGACCAACCATCACGGAAGCTCCTACGTGTCGATAATCTTCGCGCGGCGCTAACCATGTTTTACAAGATCCCGAGCCAAATCATCGTCTACGGCAGTGCGCTCCCACTAGTGTGCTACCTCATCGCACACCTCATCTATTCACCGATGATCTACGAGTTTATCGGGCAAAAATTCGACTCCTTCAACGGTCTGCTCCATCTCAGTTTCATGGAGCTAGTGACTGTCAGCTCTATCCAAATGCGCAACGTGTGGGTGCTCGCGAGTATCGCGCACATCATCGTCTGGATCTCAACACAACGTGACTGGACGCCATTGCGAGGGATCTACGGCATGCCGCAATTCTCCATCGCCCTCATCTCGTCGCTCACGGTCATCTCGCAGTTCCGCTTCATTTCCATACGATGGACGCCCGTCCTGCAGATCGAATCGCTTCATGTTCAGTCCCACATTCATCCATTGATCGAGTCGTTTCTCGGCGCCACGTACGGCGGAGGCGGGAAGTCAACTCTCGGGGGTGCCTACTTGGACATGAAAGCTGTCGGGTGCTCGACGGCGGCCCTCGTCACAGTCGCCAGCCTCGTCTCGTTGATGTTGAAGCACATGCCCTCATCGGACTCGCATAAGATGAGTCTCGTGTTTTGGCGGTCGTACTCGTACACACCGCTCTCCGCGGGTGTCCTCTGGCCCACTGTGGCGCTGGCTGTGAGCTGGAACGACGAGATGTTTGTCACTTTACGCGCCTCGAGAGCGCGTTCCGCAATTCGTCGCCTGCAGCATCACAGCATCGCGTGGTGCCCTACGCGGCATCGTCAGCGGCGGCAATCAGCCGGAGCATGGCGATCCCGACGGAGCTGGAGACGCTCGGTGATCGCTCGCGCATCGCCGAGTCCGTCATGTATGTGATGAACGCCACGATGTTCACGGACCCAGTCCAGTTCGTGGCGTGGCGCTGGTACGCGGCCAAGACGTCCATCGGCGTGTACCGGTCGAGCAGCATGCAGCGCGTGTTCCTGGCGCCCATGGCGCACGCGTCGCGCCGCTCGGGGCTCTCGTGAGCGGGCTTCGAGCGCCTCGCCGTCGTGTCGGCGAGCGACCTGCCATGGAGCGAGATCATCACGTGCGGGTGAGAGAAGAAGGAATGCAGAATGCAGTATGCAGATTGCGCAACCTATCAAAGAGCTTAAGTGCGTTGAAGTTGCTTGAGAACAGGTGTTAACATAATGTAGTACTTTACTCGTTGACATTTTATCCCGTACAGTATTCGTATCGGTACCATCATTCTGGGCTTTTGAAAAATATAAAATTCAGCCGCGAAAGAATAAGTTTAAGAAAAGGAGAAAAGAGGACCCTGATACATATGCTTCATACCAATGTGGAAGCGATTGCCAGTGTCGCTACTGAGCGTCCTGCTTGCCTGCCACCTTCAGCTCTGCTGACTCGCGCGAGCGAAGGCGCAAAGCTCCCATCCGACTCCAGGCGCGTGCACGAGCGCCAGCGTCTCTCGAAAGGCGACCCGTCAGAGAGAGAGAGAGAGAGAGAGAGCATCTTCGCATGTGCGAGCGAGGAGTGCGGCAACCAGCTGTTCGTCCGTGTCCCGAGGCGAAATTTTCGTTCGAGATCGCGTCGCGGAAAGAAAAAGCGCTCTTCATCAAAAACCCAATCACCACTTCGCTGTTCCTCTATATAAAAAAAAGCAGATTATATGGAGGAGATCGAGCGCCGACAGCCGACCGATGTGCCGAGGCACATGCAGAAGTGCGAGCGCCCGCGCGCGCCGCCACCTCCGCCGCCGCTGTCGTCGTCGTTGTCGTCTGCGATAATGCGCGCGCCGATGCCGCCGCCTCCGCAGGCGCGAAACCCGCCGCTCACGGTCGGCGTCCTGGACGACGTGCTGCTCTACCGCACCTGGGCGATCCACTGGATGTCGCGCTTGTTCCACTTCCACCGCCACGAGCTCAGCGCGTACGCGCACGACCTAGTCAAGTTTCTGCGCGACGAAGCGCTGCGCGCGTTCAAGAGCGAGTTTGGCTACAAGGTGAGCATCCGCCACACGGACGAGTTTGTCGCGTTCGAGATCCGAGAAGACCGCGACGCAGCGGAGCAGTCGACTGGCAGCAGCAACAATAGAGGTCGAGGCGTCACGCCGCAGGATCTGACGCGCAGCGGGCGGGGGTTTGCGTTTGCTAGCGGCGCAGCGTCGTCGATGTGCACGCCGCGAGCAACTCCGGACGAGAGCAAAGACGCAGCAGGTGACGATGGGGGGCCCGTGCGCGAGCGCAGAGGCGGCTTCGTGCTCTACTTCCCGACGTCCGAGGAAGAAGGTGACCTCGAGACCGAGCGCCGCCGATCGCTGTCGTCGTCGATGACGCAGTCCCAGCGCCGAAGGAAAGAGCCGCAGTACGTCGTGCTGCTGCGCGGCAACGACGACCTGATGCGCTGGGCGTGCGCGTGGCTGCAGCGGCGGTTCCAGTGCGTCGTAAGCACGCAGGTCGTGCAGATCTCGCCTATGAATCTGAAGTGGCTCGCGCGCAATTGGGTCGTCGACTCGCTGAGCAGTGAGTCCAAGGGGGATAGTAACCAAGAGGAGCCCATAGGTGCGCTGCCGTGCGTCTCTTAAATGTCTCTGCGGCCATGTGCTGATATTACCTTTGGTGTCCAGGCGTGGGTGAAGCGAGAGCTTCCAAGCCGCCGTTGCTGCTAAAGTACCGGAACCCGGACGCAGCGAGCCTCGTGCGTAAGTACACACTCACAGTGCCGTGGGCGACGCTGCGGCGCCTTTGCGAGCAGGCCAGGGAAACTTTGAAAGCGCCAACTGCGATCCCAGGTACGCGAGCTTGGCCTGTCGACCTTGCCACGTGATGTGCTTGAGCTCAACGCGTTGTTTGCTGGATCGCAGAGGTCATCACGTCGACAGAGGAACTGTACTTTGAGTCGCTGCCGATGAACATGGCGTCGTTCGAGCTCGAGAGTTTCGACATGGCTGACGTGACAGTCGATCAGTATGGACAGATTGTGGTATGTACGAACGCATTTTCATACATCTGTGTGTGTGTCTCTCTCTCTCTCTCTTTCTCTCTCTTTCTCTCTCTTTCTCGCTCTTACACATTCTGTGTGTGCGGTTTGCTTGTGTTATGGGGTAGTTTTACAACATGGCGCTCGTGCATTCCATTCTGCGTGGGCTCGCGGAGCTGCTCCTGCTGCAAAACACGCCCGGACCGTCCAAACCCGTGATGACTTTGTGAAAGCGGCAATCACTCGATCATCACACAAGATCAAACAAATGCTGTTGTAAAACGAAGCAACAGCGCTCGACTTTTCTCGCGCGTCTTCGTCGATAATGATGAAGAGAGCGCTGAGAAGTACACATCGTCGCCACAGGCGGCAATACGACACCATCCTGGTCCTTGATGGGAGAAAGTAGGGAAGAGAAATGCGAAGTGAGAAGAGAAAGAAGAAAAAATTGCAAAGAAAATGCCAAAATTGCTAGAGATTTAATCAGTTGGATGGAATGCATGGCCGTTACCTCGCTCGCAGCCTCTAGATATACACAAACGCAATCGAGCACGCACCCGATTCAAAAGCTTTCATCCACAGGGTTTTTGATTCGCTGTGGATCAGCCGTAGCGGCTCAAGTCGAGCGATCTCCCAGCTGCAACGCCGGAGCTGGCGGACGCTGTTGCCGTACTCCCCTGTGTCAGTGCGTGGCGCAGCGCCGATTCCAAGACGCTGCGTGATGTGGGGTCCATGGCGACGACGGTCTCCTTGAACGCTGTGGCGCGGGTCTGTGCAAACGACAGCAGCAGTCTCGCGACGTTGGCGGACACGACCGCGCTGTGTTCGCTCACGGCTTGGGCGTGCAAGATCGCGGCGATCTTGGGCAGCAGCAGTCGCACAAACGCCGTGCCGAATCCATCATCGAGTTGCGTGGCCAGCAACCGAAGCAGCGCTTCGGCCTGCGCGAGTTCGTTCGCATCGCCAGGTGAGCGCAAAGCTCCCTGGACGCTGTAGCGATCTAGCAGCTGTACGAGCAGCGGCCCGAGTGCAGAAAACCATCGTTGCGTGTTCGCGACATCCTGCACATCGATGAGTTTCTTTGCGATCCCATGCAGACCCTCGAACAGATGTGCACACACGAGAGCGTTGCGCTGATCCCCATCCTGATCCGAGAGCTCGAGAATCTCGACTACAACCTTCGCAGCCCCTGCATGGAACTCCATGGCGTCCCTCACGAGAAATTCTGGGTACGCGACAGCGTAGTTCACCGCAAGCCGTAGCACAAAGTCAAGTCCTCGCATGAAATTGCGTTCTCTTGCCGCAACGAGTTCCTCGTGGAGCCACCGCACGAGGAAGCGGAAACTGTTCTGGAACTCGGATCGAATGCTCTCTGCTTGGGCAGCAGCTACACTGGGCGTCTTGGCGAACGCGACGATGGCTTCGATCGTCGCACGACTCAACGAGAGCACGGCATCATGGGCGCCGACGCGATCCGACACGCATCGGTAGCCTTGTTCGACGATGCCGAGGGCTTCCACGACATTGGCACGTGCTTGGTCTGTCGTATGCAGCATCACGATGCCGATGGTCGCGCAACGTACAACTTCTAACAACTGCGCATCACTCGTGTGTGCCAGCTTGCTCTGGTCCACACAGATTTGCCGGAACGCTTCGGTCGGACTCAGCGCAGCCTGTCCAACCAGTGCGTACAATACCGCATGGTCGCTGCTGTCTGCGCAGTATGAAATCATGTCGCGCTGCAAGCAGGCAAAGAGCGCTTTCATCGCTTCTACACGGATCGACGTACTGGGCGCACGCAACGTGGCATTCGTCAATGCACCCACGACGCTCTGGTAAAGCTGTACAAAGTCACTGGCACCAACACTACCTGCGCTTCGCTGTGCGTCTTGAGATTGCAAAGTCTTCATCAGCATAGGCATGGTGTGGAGCACCGGAATGAACTCCTCGTCTTGTCGTCGGTCACGGACGCCATTGCGGATGTGGAACACTGAGAACGCGGCCAGCAACGGCGTGAGTTGTGCTAGCGTCGTCCCCGTTTTCCCAACGGCAAGTGAGCCCGACAAGTGCGTGTGCACAGCCACGAGCGCACTCAGGATGCTTGGCCAATAACGTTTGTACACATCACGGTACATTTCCAGCAAACTTGCCAAAAACTGCGGGGCGGTGGCAGCACCTCCCGAAGCTGGAAGAAGCGTGTGAAGCACCGAGGTGTTCGTGACACCATTGCCTGGGAGAAACGCGCTTTCTTTCTCACTGTCGATTCGTGGCCACTGGTCTGCGCCACGCATCAGTACGCCATATGACAGCGTGGTGTCCTTCCAGCACTCGATCACGTAGTTGGACGTCGAGGACAGCGCCGTCACGACCGCCTTGACCAAGGGTGACGATGCCACCCCTCCGCCACCACGCCGACCAGTGTTCTCTTGCGTCAGAGCGAGTGCGATACTCGTCTCGGTCATCTGCGCGAGACACGACAGATTCGCAAGTGACAACCTCGTTCTCGTCAACTCGTCGCCGATGAACTGGCTGTGGCCGTAATCGTCGACGATCACCATCTTCAGGATTCGTCCCAGCGCCACTTTGTCTTGCACTAAGCGAGACGTGATTGCGCCGCCGCAGATCCCAAACGCCTCGATTAACAGCGGCGCATAGAGATCAATGGCGACGGCATTGTACCCACTACCACTTGGTGTTGGAGATTGCTTGAGCGCCTGCCGAATCGCCGAGGTCATCTGCGCTTGGTATGGATCCAAGAGAAACGCGTCGCCCGTGTGCACTTCTGGGTCTCGTGCCACTGCGAATTTATGCACGAGCACACGGAGAAGCCGCAACCCGACGCTTTGGAACATCTGCAGCTCACTCCCATCGGCGGAAGCAGTCGCTGCGTGGCATGCAAGCGTCACGAATTCATCCAGGTACATACACAAGAAGTTGTTGTCACTCGCAGCATCTTGCTTCATACCGGAACCTTGTCGATGTTGCTGTTGTCCCACGGTCAAGCGCTGCAGCACGTGCTGGCGGGCAGCGACGAGATCAAAGTGAAGTGATGTTCCATTTCGCTGCGCACTCGTCCCCGACGACACGAGTGCAAACACGCGAAGCACGCACTCGATCGCGAAATGACGCACCTGGCGGGATAGTGGCGGCAAAAACATCATCAGGTCGCTCACTTTTTTTTTTGTCGTGCGCCAAACCTCGACTAGGGCCGTGATTGCATCCGAGGAAAGCAAAGTGCTGTTATTGGTCTTGTTGCCATTGGTCTCGATCCCCCAACCTTCGTCTGAGGCACCACCAGCGCCACTGCTACTGCCAGCGAGCGACGCTCCGACGATACCATCCATGCCCTTTGGACTCATCATGAGCTGCTCCGAGTCGCCAGAATCAACCATCGACGCGCCAGATTCGCCTACAGCAATGCTTCGACAGAAGAGCGCCCACAGGATCAGCTGCAGGGTACTACTGCCACTGCTCCTCACATCGACGTCGACGAGGGCGAGAATCGTGTTACGGATCTCGTTAGCACTTTGAGCGGTTTTGTACGGCACAAAGGATCGGAACGTGAGGTAGTCCCACATCCCATGCACCGCGGGCAAGTACCGCCACGCGAGGCCGCTGTATTCGACGTGCAGTGCGTGGAAGAGCAGACATTGCAGGTTGTGGCGCTGGATTTGCGACGGATCGCGCTCGACAAGAGTCCGAATGCACGACATGGCCACTTGCTGCAGAACACTGCGGCCGATGCCATTCATGCGAAGCTGCCGACGCTGCCATTCATCCGAGGATGCCGTAAACGACGACGAGCGCGACGACGATTGCGTCGAAGGAGACGCCAAGAACTGCATCGCTGGTGGCGCCGCTGTTGCCGAAGCCGATTCCACGGGCGCAAACACGAACGCGTCGGACAAGACACTGAGAACGTACATGAGATCGCTCTGCTGGAACCGCGCTGGTGCAAACACGACCACTTGCTCCAGGAACTTGAGGTACTCGAGCTCAAGCCGCAAGTCGCCGCTGTCCTGGCGCAACAGTCCCCAGATGGTGTAAAACTCGCTCAAGCGCTTCTTGCCCGCGCTTGCGAGCTCCGGTCCCAAGGTGGCGACGACACCATTGATGATGCGTCCGATCGCGACCTTGGCACTCGAGTGCCATCGCATCCCGCGTTTATTGGTCTTGGAGTACTTGAACCCAGCGAGTAGGTGCGCGTCCATAAGCGACGACGTCGACGTGATGTATTGCTCGTAGTCTCCGCCCGTGGCGTTCACGGACTCGACGATGATGCTCCACGAATGCAAAATCCACGTGCGCAACGGTTGCGAGATTTCACCTGAGAAGCGGAAAATGAGGCCTGTGTCGATCGAGATCCGAGAGCCGCACACGCGTTTAATGCACGCGAGCGCAAACGTAGCGCCAGCAGAAAGCACCGACATGTCGGACGCATCCTGGCCGCCTCCAAATGGCGACAGCGAGCTCGACGACAATGGTGCTTTGTCAGCGACACCCAAACGTTTTTCAATCTCATGGACCAGGCTCCTGCAGTTGGTTTCGCTGAGAACTGACGCGAGCATCCCCAGCGCTTCGCCTGCGCCTCGCCGCACTTTGGCGTTTTCACTCGAGAGCATCTCGCAGAGCATTGTCTGAATCTGATGCGGCCAGTTGGAGTTCGCAGCCGGTGGCGGCACATGCGCATGCTTTGCTTCTCGGATCGCGGCGAACAACAGCGACACGACGTTCACTTCACAGTCGACTCGTCCATCGGCGAGCACACCGGCGTAATGCTGCAGACACCGCAATTGCAATTCTTCGGGCACGAAATGGAAGATTCGACCAAACAAAAACACACTCGCATCGACCAAGCGCACATACGTAAAGCTACTGCAGGTCCCGCGCGTATACACGTCGTCAATGCCGTCCATTTCGCACACGACGCTCCAGAAGTTGTCCAGGTACTGCACCTCGAGTTCCGTATCCGAGAGCGCGTTGTCGGGTTGGATCAGTGCAAGGATATGGTTCAGCTCGCGCGAGTAGAGCACGCTCGGGGTGTCGCCTGAGACCAGCCGAGACGCGCTCACCATCTCGAGCGGATCATCGACACCAGACAGCGCATTGTGCAAAAATGTCGAACTCGCGGGCACCAAAGGCGATTGCCGCAGACTCGTGAGCGACTGCGCGACCGTGTACTCGGCAATCAGGTCAAGCAGCACGATGTATGAGTCGCTGAAAATTGGCGGTAGCAGCACGAATGACTTGATCAGCGACGTGATCACACGGTAGCGCGCGACTTGACCGCGGCGCTTCAGCGGATTGCTCAGGCGATCCTGCGTCGTCGCACTCAAAAACACGTTCAGAATGTAGGCAGCGAGCATTTGCACACTCTCGGATTTCGTCGTGAGATCTTTGCAGTAGCTCAACAGTCCGTTGAGCGCGACGACGGCAGCCTCGATCCGCAAGAGTTCCAACGATGACTCTCGCGTTTGCAGGACGCTTGTCTTTAGCCACATGGTTAGCAGCGATTGCAGGTTCGAGTTGATCCAGTGCGCGTCATTCACCGCGACTAGGCTCCCTACGAGCATCCAGCCGGCACGAGTGCAAGTTAGCCACACACTGTCGGCACAGCCTTCGAGATATTGACTGGCAACCAGGTCATCTGCTAGCTGAAGAATCTCCGAAAGCACACTGTGCGCGAGCCCGCCGTCGTTCTGCAGCTTGGTCGCTCGAAGGATATGCGCGATCACGGACGATCGACCCTGGACAATGTACAATTGCGCTTTGCTCTGTGAACTGTAGCCAGAGTCCATCCCGAGTTGCTGGTCGTCGCCCGCACCATCATTAGGCGAGTCTCCCGATGCGAGTCCCGACTGCAAAAGGTACTCGGACGTCTCACGAAGACCCTTGATACAGCTCGAGAGCACAGATTTTAGCTTGTACGGCAGCACCGTCACAAGTGATGCCAGTGCAACGGAGGCTTGGAAGCGAACGCTTTGCTTCTCGTGCGACAACAGCGTCTGCAACGTCGTGCTCGCATCTTGCGCATGGCTCACACACGCTTCGCCCATCGCCTGCAGCATGTGGCTAATCTCGACCAAGATCGACAAAAGCTTGTGGTGGTGACCTTCACCTGCGGCCGCGACCTCGTCCTTAAGTTTCCGGAGATACGCGTCAAGCAGCGCTTCTTGCTGTCGTTCCGTCAAGCACGGGTAGATGCCAAACCGCAAGACGTACCCCACGGCATTGCGAGCACGTGTCAAGTCTCCCAACGCGAACGGATGGTCCAGGATGCTCAAGATCGCATCCAAGATCTCGCTGAATTGCGGCTCCGTGATTGTATCGGGCGGTAATTGCTCAAACAGACTGCACAGCGCGATGGAGTACGACGCGAGGATCCCACCGTAGTGCTGGTTTGGGCTGGTCGACGTGAGGTACCGACTCACGATCGTGTCTTTCAGATATCCAATGATGCTCGCAACTGTCGAGAAATGCACGGCGGCTGCTTTGCGTCGAGACAGCGAGCCGGGCAAGTTGAGGTGCGACATCCCCGACAGGTGGACAATGGGCATCTTGAACGCCAGCTTGGACTTGGCGCCCCCACCGCTGCTTGGACCAGAGGAATTGCCACCGTTGTCGTGCTCGGTCGTGGGTCGCGATCGGGTTTCGTCGTCGTTGTGGCCACTTGACGCGCCAGGTTCTGCTGCCGATTGCTGCAGATCGGCTTCAGGAGACCCAGTAGCGAATTTCGCGAGCACAATGCCCACGACCACTGAGTACGCGCGACGCACGTCTGGAGCACTGTCGTCCATGCCTCTGGTTGCAATGTACATGATGGATTCCTGGGTGACGCTACCGCCGCTTCCGGTACTATTGGCGCCTCCACTACTGCCGCCGCTGCTGCTACCGCCACCCCCTCCGCTCCCGCCGCCATTGGTGCTGCCATTCCCACTGTTTCCCAGGTTGTTGCCGCTGCTGCCGCTTCCACTGCTGCCGGAACTACCTGCTCCGCTACCGGGCGTTGTGTGAAGCGCCAAAACCTGCAGCAATCCCGCGGCTGCGAGCCGTACTTCGGGGGTCTTGTCCTGGAACGTCTTGCTCACGATCTTGAGTGCCTCAGTGTGGAAGATAACGAGCCGCGGGAGTTCGTTGTCCAGTATCCGCATGATGCTCTCGATGAGACACTGCTTCATGTAGTAATCCGCGGTCTTGATCTGCTTGTTTGCAAACGCCACAACCTCCGGGAGGAACGGAATCGCATCGCTCAGCGGTAAGTGGCTCACGACGAGCACCATCGACGCCTTCACGTAGATCGATGTGTTCTTCGCCGTCAGGGTCTCATTGATCACAGGGATCGCCGAATAGTCGAATGCGCGCACGAGCAGCTCGCAGATGAGGTTCTGGACACACTCCGATGTCGTCGTCGAGGACGACGTGAGCGACATGGACATGGGGCCGCTCGCACCGCTGGCGCCGACGTTCGTGTTCCCCGTGTAATTGCCACTGTACACGAGCAGCGCCTGCAGCAGCAGCGAGAACATGGATCCGTCCACCTGTCTACCCGCATGCATATCGCGGCTATTCGCGCGCTTGCGCTTCGCGAGCAGCTCGGGATCCCACTTGCGGCGCACGGCGAAGAGCTCCTTGAGCAGCTTGCGCTGCTGGGTCTGCTGGTCCACGAAGCTGCCGCCATTGCGCATCTCCTCGACGCACGCGCTCAGGCGGTCGAACACCATCGCTCCCTCCCCCCCCCTGTTATCCACGCAAAACGGTCCTGCTAACAGACAGAGAGAAGGCGCGCAGGAGGGACCAATGTGCCGAGATGTCCACGCACGCACGCACACACGAACGTGATACTGGGGCGGGGTGGCCAAGTGCACAAGATGCAACCTGCGGACCCGGGTTAACAATATCTTTTCAAATTTTTCAAAACCCACCCACCCATATGAGGTCTTGAGTCTACTATCCAGTATAGTTGAGGCGGTTTTGGTGCGGGTCGGGTATAATGCGAAAATAGTAGTGTAAACCCACCCACCCGCGGAGTCGCTCAATCCCCACTTTCCCTTGCGCGAAACCGAGAAAGATGATGCAGACCGGTACGCAGTCGTGGGAGGAGCTGCGGCGCGCGGCGCGCACGGCGGAGCGCCACCTGGAGGACAAGATCGCGGCGTACACGACCATCAGCAAGACCGCGGCGCGCGCGACCGCCGAGTATGACATCGGTACGTGCACGTGCGCCTCGTCGGCATCAATCATTGCTACATGGGAATGAACAACACGAATGCCTGATAATGATGCACTTGCGCAAAACGCTGGCGTGGATACGATTGTACAGAGGACCCACTTGCAGGCACAGCGGATGAGCGGCAGTTAGCGTTGGATATCGAGAATACGCTCACCACGGTACGGATGCGGAAAAGAAATGGACTTATTATTGTGTTGAGAGAGAGAGAGAGAATGATCGAATGCCGTTTACTGTGGCTGCCTGCAGCTTTCGGATACAATCGACGAAATGAGTGCGTTCGTGAGCACGTCGTCGCTGAAAGCCCACGAAGCTGTGCTGCAGCGCTACCGCGAATTGTACTTTGACTTCAAGACCGAGTTTCGACGTTCTATGGTATGCTCATGACAGTTTTGAGTATGCACCGGTGCCCATGGCTAATTGCTTTGACTTGTTTTGTTTGCCCACTGCAGAGCGCATTGCAAGAAAAGCGAGACGCTCAGAAGCTGTTTGGCAACAGGTGTGTCTTGCGATTGCCGCGAGTGAATTTATATAAACAATCGTGGCGACGACATTCGAACTCATGCTGTGGGGAAATGGTAAACAAAAACGTTTAGATCCGCGCAGGGCACTTCGGAAGACGCGGAGATGGACTCGCTGTTGAACGAGCGCCGCGCGCTGGACTCGTCGCGGTCGATGGCCAACAGCATCATTGAGTACGTAGCCGCATATGAACGGGTACACACACAGTGCGCCGCAACCTGCTGATGTATCTTCTTGCTTTGCTTGTAGACAAGCGCTGGAGACGAAGAACTCGCTGGACAGCCAGCGCAGCCGCTTCACGAGCTCGCGCTCGAAGATGAACACGGTCTCGAACTCGTTCGCGGGCATCAACTCGCTCGTGGCGCAGATCCGGCGCAAGAAGCTGCGCAACAACACCATCTTGGCGCTCGTCATCGCGGCGTGCGTGTGCTTCACACTGTGGTGGACCGTGCTCTCCAAAACGTGATCATCTCGCTGTCTTTATAATTTGTCAGAAACCTCTGTTTTGCTACCAACTCAGGGAGTCTCGTTAATAATAAAACCTTGCTTTCCTTCGTTTCAAATCGCGAGGTGTTTTTTTCGAAACCTTCGTCTCCAGCCCACACCTCTCCACCTGCATAGCGACTCTCAATCGAAACTGCAACTTCGGTTCTCCTCTCTGCATATGCTCTCTCGACAATCGCATATCCCTGTGTACGTGCAAATGCCACGTGGCAGGCGCTCGCGTGAGGTTTTTTTGACTGGTTTCTAGAAAAGCAAAGGCGAAGGCGAAGGCGAAGGATGGGGAGGGGGGGGGG
>JAADVP010000806.1:0-14363 GCA_023335675.1 Globisporangium solare
AGAAGAAGAAGAAGAAGAAGAAGAAGAAGAAGAAGAAGAAGAAGAAGAAGAAGAAGAGGAGGAGGAGGAGGAAACCATGGCGCAACAACAACCGGCGGTAGCATCCCAGAAGGCTCAGAAACCTGCAGCTCGTCCAAAGCAACCAGCGCAAGTGTCAGGTGACGACGAGGAAGAAGAGGAGGAGGATGATGCCGAAGGTTCGTCCACCGACGACGACCAGGATCTATTCGATCTGAACGAAGAGGACGTGTACGTCGTCGAATCGATCCTGGAGGTGAAGGTGGGTCGCCGACTGAATACGACTCGCGGCGTCACGAAAGAGCTCGACCTGTACCTGGTCAAGTGGGATGGCTACGACGAGCTCACGTGGGAGCCCGAGTCGAACATCCCGAACCGACTCATCGACATGTTTCGCAGTCGCGAGATGTCGAAGAAGGCGAATCGGTTCCAGATCCAGACGTTCCACGAGCGCCGAGTGGTGAAGAACCTGACGACCGGACGAGACGACACGATTTACCACATCCACTGGCTCGGCCAGCAGGGTCCGATCTGGGAATGTCGGACGAATCTGCCCGAGCAGGTCGTGATATGGCTCGAGAAAGTGAGCCGCGCCAAGCCGAGCGGCAACCTTGCGGGCAAGAAGAAAGCAAAGAGGTAACGACGAGGAGGCAAGTACTAGTTCGTTTATGCAGTGTTGGGGTGTATCCGTTTGTTTTTCCTTGATTTTTAGCAATGAAGTGGCGCAAATTTGAAAATCCCGTTCGTGTTGTCGTCGCAGCCAGCATTCCGACTTTGTTGTTGTTTTTTTTTATTTTATTTTGCTTGTTTCTCTGTGCTCATTCCTCTCGCTTGCCATGTTCAATCGTGAATGCTGTCTGCGCTGAACGCTACAGTACCAGCTTAGACGATGCGGTCGAGTTCCGTGGCGTACGAGAGCGTCTCTCCAACTAGCTTCAGCGACGGGATGTCCGAGGCGCCGAGGTTCTTCTCCGGCGCCTTGAACCACACATGGTTGTCGCGCACGACCCACTCGGGCTTGCGCTCCTGGATGTACGCGCTCAGCTCCGCGGCCGAGTCGAAGATGAGCATCTTCTGCGCATCGCTCAGCTCGAGACACTGGTACGCGATCTCGGCGCAGTCGGCGATGTTTTCCCGCACGGTCTGCAACAACTGGGAGAGAAAAAACTTGAAAAACGGGTTCGGCACGTTCGCGCGCGCCTCCAGCACCTTGTTGTAGCTGCCTTCCATCAGGTACTGCTCCAGTTTGATACCGAACGCAATGTTCGGGTCCTCGCGGGCTTGCTCAGGGATCAGCTCCAGCTGCGTTCACCATCACGGACAACGTAAAGACGACGGATGCACCGATCCCTCAACAAAAAAAAGAAAGGCAGCATCAGTACGAACCTCGTTGTGGAATTCCGCCATGCGGTTCTCGACCAGCAGCTGCAGCAGCCGCGTGCCCAAAATCGGGTAATGCAGTGGCGAGGGACCGAGTTCCGCGGCCAAGCTGCCGTAGTACACCTTCAACTGGATCACGCTGCGCTCAAACGACGCCATATCTTCGCTCAGCACGCTCAGCATCGTTGCGCTCTCGAGCACATGGCCTGTATAATCGCGCGCGTTTCACAGCTTTAGTAAAAAAAAATCGCGCATTCCCCTCCCTATCCAGGACGCCTACAACGTACGGGCAAGTGTGCGCTCCTGGTTCGCCGCCGCCGACGGAGCAGCGCATGGCGGAAGCGACGGGAGCGTCGTCAGCGCGATCTGCTCGCACATATGTACTCAAGGATCAGCCAACAAGATCTCTTCCAAAGAGAATTACGCAAGAAAGAAAGAAAGATCCCCCTCTCTATAAACACGCAAAGCAGCACGGGGGGAGCGCACCTTCAGTTTGGTGAGCTGCTGCTTGGCCTCCTGCACGTTGGCGGCGTCGATGGCCGCGCGCAGCACCTGCGCGTCCTTCTCGAGCGTCTGCAGATCCGCGCTCATTGTTGCTGCTCTTCGTCCTGCGCTTTGTCGGGCTTCTTCCTATGTGGGAACAGCAAGATCGGGGGCGCAATGTTACTTCAGGGACGGCGTGCAGTACAGTGATCCTTGCAGATAGGAAAACCTCTCTGAATGTGATTGAGTACAGTAAGAAATTGATATCGAAGTGAAGGTACACGACATTTAGTACTGATTTTTGTTATCTTTTTCAAATAAACTGTTTTCGCTAGTTTTTCCCATTACGCATTCGACCATTTGGATCTGGACTCTTATGGGTCTCCTCCCACGATGAAAGCACTTGGGAGCTCCACAAACTTGACTAATGGCTCGCGAAACCAAAACAAAACAATACAAAGCACTCATTCACGCAAAGCGAGCCCCGTCGGCGCAAAACCCGGCGCGTCACTTGGCGATGCTGCGGAAGAGCACGAGCTCCGCGAGCTCCTGTTTGCCGGAGAGCTGCTTGGGCTCACCGACCTGCTTGGCGTACTGCGCGACTTCTTCGAGCGTGGCCTTGCCCTCTTCGATGCGCTGGCCCAGGTCGCTGTTCCAGGACGCGTACCGCGCAGCCACGAGCTCCGACAGCGCCTTGCTCTCGATGAGCTTGGCGGCCTGGCGCAGTCCGCGCGCGAAGCAGTCCATGGAGCCAATGTGCGCGATGAACAGGTCGACGAGGTCCGACGACTCGCGGCGCACCTTGGCGTCAAAGTTGAGCCCGCCGGGCGCGAGGCCGCCGATCTCGACGATCTTCTTCATCACGAGCAGCGCCTTCTTCTCGTCCATGAGGAACTGGTCGGTGTCCCACCCGAGAAGCGCATCGCCAGTGTTGCAGTCCACCGAGCCGAGCATCTGGTAGTCAGCCGAGTAGTAGATGTCGTGCTCGTAGTCGTGGCCCGCGAGCGTCGTGTGGTTGGGCTCAATGTTCAACTTGAAGTGCTTCTCGAGGCCATAGGAGTGCAGGAACGCGACGACCGTCGCGGCGTCGTAGTCGTACTGATGCTTCATGGGCTCGCGCGGCTTCGGCTCAATGAGCAACTGGAACGTCGCGCCGAGCTGCTCCTTGAACGCGACGACCATCTTGAAGAACGCTGCCATGTGGTCCAGTTCCTTGCGCACGTTCGTGTTCAGGATGCTCTGGTAGCCTTCGCGGCCGCCCCAGAACACAAAGTTCTCGCCGCCGAGCTTGAACGTCATCTCCATGGCCTTCTTCACGTGCGCCGCGGCGTGCGCAAACACGGCGAGGTCCGGGTTCGTGCTGCCGCCGTTCATGAAGCGGCGGTGGCCAAAGAGGTTGGACGTTCCCCAGAGACACTTGACGCCCGTCTCGCGCTGCTTGACCAGCAAGTAGTCGGTGATCTCGTCCAAGAGCGCCTGCGACTCGGCCAAATCGGCGCCTTCTTCGATCAAATCGTGGTCGTGAAACGAGTAGAACTGGACGCCGAGCTTCGTGAACAGCTCGAACGCGGCGTCGGCCTTGCGCTTGGCGGCCTCGACGATGCGCTCCTTGCGGTCCAAGTTGCCGTCGACGAGGCTCAGATCCCACGCGCGGTTCGTGAACGTGCCGGGCCCGAACGGGTCGCTGCCCGTGCCGCCGAACGTGTGCCAGTAGCACACGGCGAAGCGGCACCACTCGGCCATCGACTTGCCAAGGATCACCTCGTCCGCGTTGTACTCGTGGAACGCGAGCACGTTCTTCGAGTCCTGCCCCTCGAATTTGATCGCAGGGACCTCGGGGAAGTATTCCTTGACCGCGTGCACCATCGTGTGGGGTTGCTGGTTGTTGGCTGCTGAGATGCGGCTTGTGTGCTGAAGCGCCGACTGGAGAATGGCGAACGAAGCGCGGTCGTGAGCGCAGTGGCTTGGCGGGTGAGTGTGCGCGGGTGCCTGCGCCAAGCAGCGCGCGTGAGATGAGGGAGGGGGAAGATTTCGGCCGCGAATCATTCTGCACGTCGTGGTTGAACTTGAAGATAGATTTGGAGGTCCATTTGGCAGGGCGACGAGGTCACCCTTGGATAGGAGTCTAAGCGTAACCTCCTCGTATGTGAAGAGAGAATGATGCTGTAGAGGGTTTGTGCATCACAAAAGTCAAAACGTGGTTATCGTGCAGCATCGAAATATAAAACGTTACAGGTTGCGTACAAAGAGGTCGCTGCGCTACGGGGCGTGATAGGAAACGTAACCCCTCTCGAATAGAAGGCTGCTGTCCATCCTCTCGTTGCACAAGTTCAAAGTTCACACTATTGTGGCCATGGTCAATGCCTTGGCGCCTGATGCCGCTCTTGCGGCGCGCCTCCGTCGTCCCGCCGCTGCGCCTCCCTCCCGCCTACTTGGTGACCTGGTGCAGCATCAGTTCGACGGGCAGCAGACTCGCGTCGTTCGTGAGCACGACGTCAAAGTGCTGCAGGTACACGTCGAGCTTCTCGCTCACGCGGTCGTTCAGAAAGCCCACGCGCACGATCTCGTCGTCGTCAAAGGCGAGCCCGTCGGCCATGTTCGCGTCGCCCAGCGAGTCACCGAGCAGCAGGATGTTGTGGCGCTTCTCCATCTGGCACTGCTGCCAGAAGCGCGAGCCCTGCAGCACGCTCGCGTTCTTGTTGAGACTGTGGATGAGCTACAGAACCGCAGCAGATACATACACACGCACAACATGAGCAACAGCCACAGCCGCCATAGAAACGCAATCATCGACTTGACTCGCGTTGCCGTCGAAGCCCACGACGGTGCCGTGCTCGTCAAAGCGCATCATGTTGGAGACCACGTGCACATTGGGCGGCACGCTGCCCTGAGTCTTGGCGTATTCCTTGTCGAGCACCGCGTGGATGACGTCGTAGAGGCCCGCGGAGAAGATGAGCGTCGGCACGTTCTGCTGCGCCAGGAGCGCGAATATGTCGTGGAAGCCGTCGCGGAACGCGATCTCGTTCTGCTGCACGGCGTCCAGGATGTGCTGCTTGGTCAACTTGTGCTGCACGATCGCCTCGTGCTCCTTCGTCCACCTGAGGAGGACAACACCACAATAATGTCCATGAGACAGCGGCCACGCAGAGCGACGTCACCGCCTATGGCTCGTACCACTCGATAATGAACGGGAGCTTCTCGGCGTTAGAGAGCGTCGGCGATTGCTCGATCGGGTAGTACTTGAGGAACATCTCGCGGCCCGCGGCGCCGACGGCGGGGTTGAGTGCGTCGCTGCGCATGAGCACGCCATGCGAGCTGTCGCCGCGCTCACCTTTGGCGACGAGCGCAGCGCAGTTGATGAGCTACAAGTAAAGCACTGGGTTCAGAGGCTGCAGAGCGGGCGCACCCGATGGCTTGAAGCTCGTGGTGAGCGTAAAGTCGAAGTCGGCGATCACGAGCATGCGGTCGATGCCGTCGGTCGAGAACTTCTTCCACTTCTTCGCGAATGCGTCTGCGCCGCAGCGAGCCATGCACACACAGCATCGATGCCATTGAGGATGCCAATGCGCTGGCCCTCCCATGTCATTCCGCGCCATCCATTTTGGACGTACCTGGGTCGCGCACAAACATCATGGGCTTGCCGATCGGCTTGCGGTCGCGCTCCTCAGCAGCAGCTCTCGCCGCTGGAGTGTCCATCACGCCCACTGTCCTGGCCGCCAGCGCGAGTCCCAGCGCGAGGGCGCCATGGCGCACAGAGCGCCAGTCGCGCAGCAGCGGCCCATGGAACACCATTTTTGACGCGCAATCTGAAAAATTGACATGAGAGAGCTCGAATGCAGGTTCAGACTCAGACGCATCTTACTTTCGACCAATAGTGTTCGTTAACAAATTAAAAATAGCCAATAAGATGTTGATTATTTACTCAGATCGGAGTCCGACATCCTCATGGCATGACGATCCACATCAGAAACGCGCAACGAAGGATGAGGAGCATGTTCGCAGGCAAAGGCGCCGCGCGCTCGATGGCGCTCGCAGCGTGCGTCACGGGCGCTGCGATGCAGTCCACGCGCGCCGCGGCGTCCGCAGAGGCCGCCAAGCGCTCGTACCTCGGCGGCGAGCGCGGGAAACCGCAGCTGCTCATCGGCAACCCAGGTGTGCGAGCATTCGTTGGGTCTTGCAAGCGCATAACTGCGCGCTTGTACGCGAATTCTAATGCGCTCGTGACGCGCGCGTGTATATGCAATTGTGTGTGTGTATGTGGTGGAGACAGACGCGTTTGCGGAGAAGTGGGAGAAGTTCTCGGCCGACGGGCTCGACAAGCTGCTCGTGATCTCGGACTTTGACCAGACGCTCACGCCGTACTTCAAGCCCAATGGTGCGTCATGTCCATGAATAGAGAAGGAGGAACAGCGCCGGCAGCATACGCTCACAACTGCGTTTCTCTCTCTCTCTGTGTCCGCATCGTACGCAGGCGACCAGGGCAACAGCAGCCACGGCGCGCTGATGTCGAGCGCCGTGCTCGATCCGAAGGTCGCGGCGAGCGAGCGCGAGCTCTTCCTCAAGTATTTCCCCATCGAGATGTCGCCGGCACTGTCCCAGGACGAGAAGCTGCCCTTTATGATTGAGTGGTGAGCGAGCGTCCCACCGCCTGCCTTTGCTGCCTCCGCCGCGCTAACGTTGTCTTTTGCTGCGCAGGTGGACCAAGGCGCACGACCTGTTGATCGAGCACAAGCTCACGAAACAGCAGATCGTGGCCGCCGTGGCGCAGAGCGACCTGGCGTTCCGCGCGGGCTTCCACGAGCTCTTCGACCTGCTCACGCGCGCGAACGTGCCCGTGCTCATCTTCTCGGCGGGTCTCTACGACGTCATCCACGCCGTGCTCGAGAAAGAGTACAAGGTATTGTCGAGCGAGGCTGCTGCGCCAGCGACTCCGCCGAACCTCCACGTTGTGTCCAACATGATGCGCTTTGACGACGCCACGGGAGCCATCACGGGCTTTGACGGCACGCTCATCCACTCGTTCAACAAGAACGCAAGCGTCGTGCTCGACACGCCGTTCTGGAAGCAGTGCCAACTGGAGCAGCGGCGCAACATCCTGCTGCTCGGAGACTCGCGCAGCGACTTCAAGATGGCGGACGGACTGGACTTGCGAAACGACGAGATCCTGCGCGTGGGCTTTTTGAACACGCACGTCGACGACGCGCTCGACGAGTACCTCGCCGCGTACGACGTCGTGCTCACTCACGACGCGAGTCTGCTGCCGGTCCACGCCCTGCTGCAGCAGCTCGAGCGCGCTGCCAAGTGAGAGCAGAGAGAGAGAGAGAGAGAGAGAGGTAGGGCAATGGCCAGGTACGCTGTCCAAGTTTGCCATGTCGTTGTTGTGTGTCGCGTATAAATAGCAGCAGTAACAACGCCACAAAATAGCCAACGTGCCCTGATCTGCGGTGGTGTTGATGCGCGCAAAGCGCCGTTCGTTTAGCAGGAGAATGCGATAGTGAATCGCGCGCATCCCGTCGCCGTCGTGTGCTTCGATCTGCGCTTAGTGAGGAGCCCCGCTGCTTTGACGAGCGGCGATCGTGATGACCGCGAGTGGCGCAACGGCAGCTGTCGTCGTGAGTTCGCCGGCGATCGCGGTCCCGGAAGCGCACTCTCCTCCGAAGAAGCCTGCTCACGCAAAGGAGTCAAGCATTCCCGAGGCGGCCGCTGAGCACCAAGGACCACAGAATCAGGCCCCACAAGCCCCAGGACCGCCACCCAAGCAGCAACCTTCTGCTGCCACCGCATCGCCATCACCACCGCAACAGCAGCAGCAGCAGTCAGGTCAACGCACAACGACATCTACAAGTGCAGCCAAACCTGCGCGCTCGGGGGATGGCGAGGCTGGCGACGTCGTCGGCGAGTACGTGCTCGGCGAGACGATCGGCAAAGTGAAGATCGGGCTGCACCTCGTCACGGGCGAGAAGGTCGCGGTCAAGATCCTCGAGAAGAAGCGCATCGTACAGGTCGCCGACGTCGAGTGCGTCACACGCGAGATCAAGATCCTCAAGCGGAACCGCCACCTCAACGTCACCCAGGTACGCTACTGCCATCAAATAAACAAAGCAGCTTTGGCTGCGCTCGCTGTTGCAGCGATTTCACGCATGATGTGGACGTTTGTGTGTGTGTGGTTATTATGCGCGCGTGTAGCTCTACGAAGTCATCGACTCGCCCGAGCGGATCTACCTGATCATGGAGCACGTCGACAGCGGCGAGATGTTTGAGTACATCGTCGCGCACCACCGCATCCGCGAGCAGGACGCTGTGGTGTTTTTCCAGCAGATCGTCGACGGACTCGCGTACTTGCACGCGAACAACGTCACGCACCGCGATCTCAAGCCCGAGAACTTGCTGCTGCAGTCGCACGCCGCGGGCTTCCTGGTCGAGATCGTGGACTTTGGACTGAGCAACACGCACGACAACGGGCGCCTCCTGCGCACGGCGTGCGGCTCGCCGTGCTACGCGGCGCCCGAGATGATCAAAGGCAAGTTGTACGAAGGGCCCACCGCGGACATCTGGAGCCTCGGCGTCGTGCTCTTTGCCATAGTCTACGGGTACCTGCCCTTCGAAGACAGCAACACCAACATGCTCTACAAGAAGATCCTGAGCGCCGACTACAAACTGCCGCCGTTCCTGTCACATGTACGCTCTCATGGAGTCTCTGGCTTGCCTTTTTGCTTTTGTTTTCTTTCTAGCCGACTGGCTGACGTTTGTGACTTGGTGGGCTGCTGGGCAGTCGGTGCGAGACCTGATCCGGCGCATCTTCGAGACGAACCCCGAGAAGCGCCTGACCGTGGAGCTGATCCGGCAGCACCCGTGGTTCACGAGCATGCACGCGGTGCTGCCCAAGCCGCTCGCGGACCGCGACGACCTCGTGATCAAGGAGGTGATCTTCACGCAGCTCGAGTCGCTCGGCATGGGCAAAGCTGCGGTCGTGGACGCGCTGCACAAGAAAGCGCGCAACAGCGTCACGGCGTCCTATTACTTGCTCTACAGCAAGTTTGTGCGGCGTCTCAAGGATTTCAGCAATGCGTCCACCGGTGGTGGACACAGTTACAGCATCGGCGCGAGCGCTGCTCCGCAACACAAACGGCTGGACCACCACGTTGACGAGTCCAAGAGCAAAGTCAGCAGCCCGCGGCCGAGTGCTCCGGCCAAGAAAGTCGGCAGTGTCGGCGCCATGAGCGTCGAAGGGGCTTCAGGCGGCGGGGTGGCCACTTCAAGTGGACAATCTGTCCATCACGGAGGCACAAGTGGACAGCGACGGCACACCACACATCCACAGTCGCCTGCGCCTCCGTACCGCGACGGCCACGTCGCGCAGCGAGCAGCGACGCCGTCAGGAGCTTCGCCTCGAGTTTCCCACCACCAACAGCAGCAGCAGCCGTCTGTTGCAGCGAACTCACCGCTCGCGACAGCGTCTCAGCCGCGGCGACCGAGCTCCGTTCGAAGCGGCCGCAACATCGTGATGCTGAGCACAAACGGCGGCGGCTACCAGCCCGTGGCGACGACGCAGGCCATGACCACAGCGCACGGCAGCGTCGCCGCTCGACGTCCATCGGTGCCGACGGCTCCGAGCAAGCAATGGCCACGGCGGAGGGGTTCCCTCGAGCCGCGTGTCGATGAGCAACGGCATAGTCGCGCTCACGCCGCTCGCGCATCCCCCACATCGCGGAAAGGAGAGCAGCCATGCGAGTGGCAATCCAAGCCACCACGCGCCGCATGGAGCTCGCCGACGCACTGTCGAGGTGCCACATCACCACGTAACTCTTCGCAGCCCTGCGACAGCGACCGCTGCTCCTGGCGCGGCCACTGCAGCAGCAGGTAGCTCGACGCCGACCGGCGACAGCAACGGCAGCCTTGTGAGCCGACGATGCACCTCCATGCACCACGCTGCGTCGCCTTCGTCTGGCAACAGCATTGCGCCAGCGGCGACAACGCCTCAGCATCATCCGCACCATCCCCAGGCTCCGATCTCGACCAGCCGGAAAGAGGACGACGCGCGGCCGCCCCAGAGCTCGGACCTGCGGATACAGCCACACGCGCATCCGCCGTCGTCGTCGACGTCCACGGCCAATGCGCCTCCTTTCACAGCCATTATCTAACAACAACTCGCCAATACAGAGCACACTATGCAAAAAGAACCACACGCAAAGCCCACGTTTGCATACTTGCTTAACTCATTCGGCTGCTGCATTCGGTCGTGCAGAACTACAGCGTGATCTCCTCAATGTCCTCGCTCGCGCCCTTGCGGACCAGCCGCTTGGCGCTCCCACGGCCGACGCTCCTGTGTGCTCGCTTCTCGGCTTCGTCGTCGTCGTCCGCGCGGCCGTGGGCGGAGCGCAGCGCCGTTGAGAGCCTCTGAGGCATCGCCTCATTTGCGCGGTGCATCAGCAGCGAAGTACCGCTAGCACCCGACGTCCGACGCCCTGAGGACGACAGCATCTTGCGCCGCAATGCCAGTGCGCTCTGGTCGCCATTGTCGTCGTCCTCGCGCAGGTACGCTGTGTCCGCGATGAGCTTGGCGCACAGGCTCTCCATGTCGTGCATGCGTTGGGTCTTGGCGCGATTGCTCTCCACGAGCACCTCAAGGCGCTCGGCGATGTCCTTGTCCACGGTCGCGCGCACGCTCGCGAGCTCGGCGTCTTTGCGCGCGAGTGCGTCGCGCACGCGGTCGTCCGCATGAGCCGTGAGCTGACTGTCGACGTAATGCCTCATCCGGCGAGTCCATTTCCGCGACGACGTCGCGCTCGCAGACGCCATCGAGGCAGCCCCATTGCGCTCGTGGGGCACCACTCCCAGTGGGCCGACTTTGGTCACGTTCGGCTTGCGCCCCGTGCGGAGCTCGTAGATCGCGTACTTGAGCTCCACGAGCAAGAGCCGCAGCGCGTGGACGACGCCCTTGGAGAACGGGTACTTGCGCAGCTGCTCGAGGTCACGACGTGGCGCTCGTCGTCGTCGTCGCCCTCGAGTGCGTCCGCATTCTCGTCGTCTTCTTCCTCTTGTTCCGCGAGCGTCTGTACGTACGCGCCCTTCAGGATCGCGAGGAAGACGTTGAGCAGGATGAGCAACAGCAGCAGGTAGAATGCGATGTAGAACAGCGGACCGAGCACGCGGTGGGCGTCCGCCATGTCGTCGTACGCGAGGTCGCCGGCCACTCCCTGCAGCAGCGTGACGATCGCAACGCCGAGCGACCGGAACTGGCGCACGCGGAGCCCAGAGAGCAGGAACCCGACTTGCGCGAACGCGCACATACACACGAAGAAGTAGAGCGCGAACCAGACGAGGTCCATGGCGGCGCGACGCAGCATGCGCAGCAGCAGACACATGCGCTTGGGCATTTGCGTGTACTGCACGAACTGGAGCCACACAAGCGCTGTGGTCGCGGAACTGAGCACGGCTTCCACGTACGAGAGCCTTGCGAGCGCCTGCAGGTTCGGGATCACATCCAGCGACGCAGCGTCGATTTCCGACGCCACGTGGCCGCTGAGCGTGCTGTACGCTTGATCGAGCAGGAACAACCGGAGCCCCACGAGCGCCGTGAACGTGGCCACGAACGAGCACGTGATGCAATGCCACAGCGAGCGGCGCAGGTACTTCCATGCGCTGCCGTCTGCAAACATGCCCTGCAGCAACGTCTTCCAGCGCACCGCGACGTACGCGACCAGCAGACACTCGAGCGCGATGCGCGCTGTGCTCGCAGACGAGTACCGGAACGGATGCAGCACGTCGTCGCTGAACCGCACGAACGCACCGCCGGTGGGCGGGAACTCGACCACGAACTGCACGAAGCTGAACAGCTGCGCGTACGCATTGAAGAGCGTGACGTCGACGACGAGCGCGCGCGTCGCGAGGTCCACATACCGGTCGTGCCGCAACTTCGCGAGTGTCTCGCGCGTCAGCGTCCCATTACCGGAACTGCCACTGGAGAGCTCCACGATGTACCCCGAACCAGGGTACGACGCGCCCGTGGGTCCATGGATCGGCAGTGCATGCGACTCAGTGGCGCTGCTCCAGTTGTACGCGTACTCTGCAGCTGGCAGCGCTCCCTCGCCGCCATTCGGGCCAGCGCATAGCGTAAACCCCGGCGGCTGATCGTAGATGCACTTGCAGCGGACGCCGCATCGTTGGGCGCAGTCGGACGTGTACCGGAACCGGTCAACGCCAAAGTGGTCGCCGCACGTGCGCGCGCAGTTGCTGTAGCACACCTGCAGGTCCGCGTAGCTCTTGGTCGTCGCCTTGTCGCCGGCAAAGAAATCCTGCGCGAACGCAAACGCCAACGCCGCGACGATCGCGTCGCTGTTGCCGATGGGGCCATAGCCGTCGCGCTGTTGGTTGTTTGACGTGAACGGCCCGTAGCAGTACGGCACGATGGACGCGTACTCGGGGATCTGGCTCAGCGCCGGATACGAGTCGGGCTTCACACGCAGCGTCCGCAGCCGCACGCCGCCGAGCGCGCGGTTGTACGAGAGCACCATCCCCGTCGTTGCCGTCGAGTCCTCGTTGTCTTGTGCGCCGTAGAGCACGTCCATGACGGGCCCCTCGAGGAACGCCCATACGTCGTTCTGGTCCTGGATGCCCTTAAAGCTCTTCTGCACGCTGCCTGCGTCAGTCTGTCCCGCCAGCGTGGACGCTGCCAGGAACGGCTGCTGCACGAGCGCGCTCTGGATGCGGTTGGCAAAGTAGAACGGCTGCTCGCGGTCGTCGAGCACGCAGGTCGCGAGCAGGAACACCACGAGGAAGACGAGGAACCCGAAGGTCTCGGCCAGGCTCCCGAACGGCACGGGAGCCTTGACGACCCGCTTGCTCGTGTCCGCATCGTCGTCGCGGCGCAGAGACGTCGCGGACGTCCCCGTTGCTGTCGTCGGCTGCAGCGAAATGCCGCTCGCGGTCATCGTCGCGGCCGAGAGCTCGGCGTTTTTCCGGTGCGAGTCGCCTCCATACGCGCTGTCGTCATCGTCACCTTCGGCGGCGGCATCGCTGTTGACCTGGCGCTTCATGCTCGAACGACAGAACAGGCGCTGCGGAGCAAAGTGCAGCCGGCGCGAACGCGCAATGGCGCCCGCGAGACGGCGGTTCGCCCACGGCCGTTTGCTGCTATTATAAGACGGCAAGCAACCTACCTGTTACTTCCTCACCTTGTTCATTGGACTTGACGCTGTCGTGAACAGCTAGAAAGGAGAAGACAAGACAAGCGATAGGCAACTGGACGAATACATTATCACCCACTCACGCGTCCGTGCTTTTCGGCGCAGGCAATGCGTCCCCTGATGCTGGTGCTGCTGCGAGAGCGGGCGACCCGATGGCCTCGCTGCTGCGCGGGGACATCGTGCTGCTCGCCGACGGCTCTTTGAACTCGACGCGCCGCTTCTTGGCGGCGGCGGCGACGACGGCGGCCGCGGTCGCTTGCTGTCCGCCTGGCGCCGCCACGGCGCTGTTGGCAGCAGCAGCGGGTTGCAGCGGAACGCCGCTCTTGGACCGCGCTTCTTCGACGAGAATGTGCTTGAGCTCGACGAACTTTGCGTGCTTCTGGTCCACGAGCGTCTGCAGATGCGCCTCCAACTCCTGCGCATTTACAAGTAAGTGCGCATTAAACACGACATGAAAAAGCTGTGTCATAGGTTGCAGGATGTTCGTACGAACCTCCAGCTGCCGCTTGGCGAGCGCCATCGTCTCGTCGTCGGGCGGGTTGTCGGCCTTGGGCTTGCGCGCGGAGCCGCTCGCTGTCGTCGCGTCCGCTTTCGGCGTTGTGTCTGTCTTGTCGCTGTCGTCGGTCTTGCCGCGCGCATCGGTGGGCTGCTGGTCGCTGCCGTCCGCTTTGTCGACGTCGTGTTCGCCGCTCGACGCCGCAGACTCCGCCTCGGCAGCTGCCGCGTCCCCTTCGAGCCGCACGTGGCGCCTGCTGATCAGCTTCTTCCAGTTCTTCTCCGTGCACCGTCGCCGAATCGCTCTACATACACAAAGTGCCGCATGCGCGCGTGCTTAGGCGCTACTGCGAACGGACTGCGACGCACTGCGTACCGTCTGATGGCCAGCTCCTTGGAGCTGCTCACGCTCTTGGGCTTGGCCAGCGCGAAGCCGTGCGGCACGACGGACTCCAGGTCGGCGCCGCCGCCCAAGTGGCCCTGCGCGTTGCGCGCGTACGCCCGGCCGCTCATACGTCTTGCGTCTTGTTCGGCTTTTTCGTTCTTGCTGTTTGAAAGCAGAGCGTAACCTCTCGGTAGGTTATGGTGGGCTGCGCTGCCTTTGGTATTCACGGAGCGGCTGCCGTAGAATAAGCTATGTGTGCGAAGAACGACAAGCCTACACTACACCATTTCCCGGCCAATTTGAGAAATTCAGCATGCAAAACGAACAGACTGAAATCTTTCAGATTTAAATTTCTATCGATTGAAATGTTCTTAAAAAATCATCATGCAAAATGAAAAAATCGTCAAGCAAAATGG
>JAADVP010000807.1:0-14328 GCA_023335675.1 Globisporangium solare
AAAAAAAAAAAAAAATACACTTGACGCCGCTGGCCTGTTACTCGCAAACATGGCATAATGCTATGGGGCCAGCCAGCAGCAGAGTCGTCACCTGGGTTTCTTTTCCGTTTGCTGGGTGTGAAAGTAAATATGCGATGAGGCCATTGGGATCGAGGCTGTGTCTGACTGACCATCATGGTGGCTGAGTCACCAGGCTTGTCCAAAAATTGGACATCGGACGCTAAAATGTCGCTCTTTCGATCTTTATTTCGATCTTTTGGCTGTCGCATTGCAATTATTATTTGAGAGGACTTTTCCCCAAATTTTAGCTGCAAAAATACTGTTGGGTCCAATTATTTGCGTGAAAGGGGATCACCATGGCACGACGAAGCCTGCGTTCGTGGCCTGCTGCGGTGCCACACGTGCACCAAGCAGGCGGTTGTGGCTCTTGGCCACCGAGTCCACCCGATCCTGTATCAGAATGCTATCAGAACGCGCGCATGTTCAATTCGCATTCGGCGCGTGTGGATGTGAAGTCTCGTCGTCGTAGCATCGCATCATCAGTAGGGCTGTGCGCCTCCATTTCTGCGCAAGCGAAGAGAGAAAGTGATTCCCACGCATTGACGATCGCTTGGCGCGGGTTGCGGGAACGTGCGATGATGCACACGAACGCGCCGGCAGCGAGCGCTGCAAGAGTGTCTCGCGACTATTTGAATAGTCCGCATGGTGTGAGTTCAGTCGAGTGTACTCATACTGAACGCAAGTCATGTACATGGGTTCTCTTCCACAGAGGACCAGGGCCACTGAGCACTCTCTCATTCTCTCTCTCTCTCTCTCCCTCTCAAAATGCGCCGCTGCATACAGTAATCGTGGCCAGCAAATGCGCATGTGTTGGCTGTCCCAATAGCCACATCAAGTTGACCAGCACAACAATAAGCTGCGATCGTTCGCTCCAGTCGCCTGACGAAAGAAAGACGCCGTGTATTGTGGACTGCAGGCCACGAAAATGAATGGGGTCTGCTGCAGTGCAGTGTCGCAGCTGAGCCCATCTGGTCCGCAGCGCAGAATCGAAAGGACAAGCTCCTGGGAAGGGGAGGCAATGGATGGCCAGGCTGCCAACTACGCACCACCACATTGCAGGATGGTGACATTAAAAAGAAGCGTGTGTGTGCGCGCGCACATGGCGTTCTGCTGCAACGTCCCAAATGGAAATCAACTCGCCATTCTCAGGTCACCATCATCTTTTTCAACACTCCAACGCACTGACATAAGATATCCTAGTGTGTCAAAAGGATTATTTTTTGTGGACCACCTTAATGTTCTTTTTCGGACTTAATCGAGTCGTTGCAAAATAACTCTCCAGCAGCAACATGCCATTTTTGCTCCCACGAAGGCGGTCGCCGAACGATCGTAAAGGCGGCAGGCAGTCGGAGAAGGCGGCGTGTGTGTGTGTGTGTGATCCTCTCTCTCGTGTGTGACGAGCCAGGCGCGCTGCGAGCCACACGTTACGCCGTTGCGAAAAACGAATCAATCCATTGCGATAATGTGGCCGCGCGCGCTCCTCTTCACGGGTCTGCTCGCGGAGCTCCTGGATGCGGCGGCCGCGACGTCCCAGCTGCAGCAGGTAAAACACACACACACACACTCGTTCGTCGCAGCCACATGTGGCGACGTTTCAGCGCGCTGACGCTCGCTTTTTTTTCTGTTGTACCGACCAGGTGATCGTGCTCTCGCGCCATGGCGTGCGCGGACCGTACGGTCTCGGTGAGGAAACCGTGTCGGAAGCCACCTTCGACAAGTACGTGCGCAACCCGAACGTACACCTGCCGCTCGATGCCAACTCGTGGGGCACGTCCGAGACCGACGACCCGCAAGAGATCGTGTCGCCAAAGCTCACAAAGCATGGCTTCAATGTCGTGAAGCTCATGGGCGAGGTACCATGCGAAAATCGCTAGTATGCTGCAGATCGAGTATGCGCATCGATGTGTATTGAATATCTAAATATCTATGTGGTGTGCTTGTTGTTGCAGTACTTCCGCAACCACTTGTACGCGGAGTTTCTGGATGCGACTTGCGACACGGCGTTTGCCTATGCAGACGCCAATCAGCGCGATAATGTACGTGTCGCTTCGCCGTGTTAAAAGAACGGAAGCGAGTGAGTTTATCGAACTTTGCTGAGCTCATACAATACTGTGATGAATATGCAGCTCACGGCGCAAGCGTTCATGCGCGGACTCTACCCGACGTGCCCGGACGTCGTTCCGATCACGGCCGAGACGCGGTTGCTCTTTGAGCAAGGCCAAGACCCGACGGCCAACTGCCCAGTGACGTCTCGGACCAGTGCGTCTCCGCTAGTGTTCTCCTGCATTCGCTGCGCTCTCGGTGCTTTTTTTGTGTCGTTGTTTCTTATTGTTGCATCTTGTGTGTGTGTTTCAACAGTCTACGAAGGCATTGTGGGCGCCAATGACACGAGATACGTCATCCAGGACATCCGCAACGAGATCGCGGAGATCAACGATCTCCTCGAGTGCTGCGCGCCATCGGTGTGCTCTGTTGCGGACGAGGTGTCGAATGCGACGTGTGGGCTGTTTGACATCCCATCGCAGTGGAATGGCGCGTTCTACGCGCCGTGGAAGGACACGTTCTCGACGGCGGACTACTTCTCGGAGTTCTGGTTGCTGCAAAGTCTCAACAACATGACGCTCCCCGCAGACCTGTCCTTTGAGAAGGTCCTGGCGCTTTCTAGGGTGCACAAGGTATGCAACAGCGTTCATCGTACTACTTTGCCGCCAATTGCCTTTTGTTTTGTTTGGGGCGGATGGAGTGTCGTTGATCGATGTGTTTAACTGCGGTTTTTGCAGAAACACATGGATCTGGTCACGAACGAAGTGAACTCAGCGAGCTTTGGCGCGACGCTTCTGGCGCATTTAACGGCGAGCTTCGAGCAAAGCATCATGGGTACGCCGCTCCCTGTGGCCGAGGGCGATGGACCGCGCATCATGCAGCCGCCAGACAACCTGCTCCTGTTTTACGCCGCCCACGACATCAACTTGCTCTACGTGCGCAACCTGCTGCGGTGCGTTTCCTCTCTTGTTTTTGTTTTTTGTTTTTTTTGGGGTTTTTTGGGGGGGGAGATAGTTGTGGCGTGGGCTGTCAATGCGGCGGATTGCTTACAGTAAAATTGTTGCTGACAGCTTGCAGTGGTACACGAAAGGCTGGCATCCGCATCAACCGGTGCCAGGCAGTATGCTCGTGTTCGAGCTCCACTCGACGCAAGACGAGAGCGTCATGAGCATCAAGAAAGGCCGCGGACTGGCAGAGGCGGTCCACGACAAGCATTTTGTCAAGCTCTACTTCGTTGCTGCGTCTCCGGGCCAGATGCGCAATGGCGAAGCGCTGTCGGACGACAACGTAAGCGAAAACGTAGCGTCTCTAGCAGCACATGGAATGCGACTGACTCGGAATGTGTGTGTTGTGGGGATGCGCGTACAGCCGCCAGACCGTGTGCCGGTGATCATCCCGTCATGCTCCGAAGACGTCGTGCTCTCGAACGGCAAGGTCGACGTGCGCTGTCCGTTCTCGACGTTCAAGAAGCTGATGGGCAAGACGCTCAAGCACGAGTGCGTCGCCGAGACGCTGCAGCCGTTCGTGGACTCGCTGCTGTACAGTGCCGCCAAGTTGGACGACGCCAAGGAGAGCCGCTACGACCAGGTCGTGTCGTTCTCCAGCCTCATGTACACGATTTTCGGCGTACTCGTGGTTGCGTTTTTCGCGCTCGTGATCCGCCATCGCCGCCGCATGCGCTCGCGCGCGACGCAGAAGCGTGAGTACGGCACGCTGCCGCAGGCTGTCTAAATGAGCTCGTAGGGACTGTGCAACTAAGTGGCGGCAAAGAAGAATGCATCATCGTTCAGTTCGCAGAGCTGCTTTGTCAGCCGTAATGTCTACGATCTCACACAATGCAAGAATTGCAGGCGACACTTTCGTCACTGTCACTTTCGTTCCTCCTCGCGTTGCTTGTTGCTCAAGAGCATTTGTTGAATAAGTCAAGAAACAATACGAAACAGTGATGGCACGTGGAGCTAACTCACTTTGGTCAAAATAATATATTTTCTTAGGGGAATAGCAAGTGGATGAATGCACAAAGTCTATGCGATCACTTGCGGTGGCAGTGATGCATGGACTTGGCGTTGCAATCCAAGAAAGCAGGCGTCTACTAACATAACTACGAAGGCTGTATAGGTGGAACGTGGTTGCACATGCGTGGCGTCATCAATACGAGATCGAAGACTCAGGCAGTTTACCAGGCGCCGTGGAGACCGCCTTCACGGTCGCGGAAGTTGACGTTCGACGCCTTCAAGTCCTGGATGCCGACCATGGCCTCACCCAAGTCGGTACTGATCTCCTTCAAGATCTTTGGGTCGTTGAAGTGGGTCACGGCCTGCACCATGGCCTTGGCACGCTTCGCCGGGTCGCCACTCTTGAAGATGCCCGAGCCCACAAAGACGCCGTCCATGCCGAGCTGCATCATCAGCGCGGCATCAGCTGGGGTCGCGACACCACCGGCAGCGAAGTTCACGACTGGCAAGCGGCCAGTGGCAGCGACTTGCTTCACAAGCTCGTATGGCGCCTGCATTTCCTTGGCCGCGACAAAGAGCTCGTCTTCATCCATCGAGGTCAAGCGCTTGATCTCACGGGAGACCGCACGCGCGTGGCGCACGGCTTCGACGACATTGCCAGTGCCGGCTTCGCCCTTGGTACGGAGCATCGCAGCACCTTCAGCGACACGACGGAGCGCCTCACCCAAGTTGCGGCAGCCGCACACGAATGGCACCTTGAACTTGTGCTTGTTGATGTGGTTCTCTTCGTCTGCCATCGTGAGCACTTCACTCTCATCAATGTAGTCGATCTCAACCGCTTCCAAGATCTGCGCTTCCACAAAGTGGCCAATGCGCACCTTGGCCATGACAGGGATCGTCACGGCCTTCTTGATCTCTTCGATCATCTGCGGGTCGCTCATGCGGGCGACGCCGCCGTCCGAGCGGATGTCGGCGGGGATGCGCTCGAGCGCCATGACGGCGACGGCGCCGGCCTCTTCGGCGATGCGCGCCTGCTCGACGTTGATCACGTCCATGATGACGCCGCCCTTGAGCATCTTGGCGAGACCCGCCTTCACGAGGAAGGTGCCTTCAGTCGGGGTCGCAGAGGTCGTGCCTTGTGGGGACATGGTCCAGAGACGAAGAAGCAGCTTGATGCGCGCGCGCGAATTCAAATATGAGCGCAGCGCAATGCGGCAGCGGATCGCTCGTTACCCCCTTCAACAAGTGGGTGGCCCATGTGGCAGTGGGCCGCATTCACTCTGCCAGTGGGCCAGTTGCCGTGGCCCATTGCAGCGATTGTGATTGGAAGACTTGGCTGATGAGTTCGAACACCCCGCAAAGTAGAGTGTACCTGCATTTTGATTGGATGAAACCTACAGTTGCATTCTCCCATTCGCTGAAATGAGCGAGTTTACGTTGAGGTGGCCCACTGAGCAGCAGTAACACGGTGGGTGGCCCACTTCACCCTGTCACTGCAACATCGGAAACACGGAAACCCAAGATTCGGTTGGCTCGTTGGCGCTTGGAGCGTGGGCCGCCAGCCCACTTGCCGCATGCGACCAGCGCACGAAGCGTCATGACCAGCAAGCCATAGCAGTCCAGGGAACATGCCAGTGCGGCGATCCGAAACACGCAGTTGCTGTATTGTTTTGCATGGACACCACCTTCCTTCTGTTGAGCGCGTGCGTACACTGTATGCTGTAATATGCTACCGCCGGCCGACAGCTGGCTACAGCGCCGTGCCGCGCTCCAGGTTCTGGCGGATCTCGACCGTGTACTTGTCGAACGCCTGCTTGGCCTTGCGGTTGAAGAGGCGGTTCTGGTCGTTGATGTAGTCGACGTCCTCGCCCTCGTAGTGCTGGCGCCGACGGCTGAACTTCTTGCGCGCCTGGATCCGCTCCTCGAGCTCCTTCGCCATGCGGTCGAGGTTTTCCTACGGCAGAAATGCAGGCGTCGCGGGGTCAATGGGGCACGCCTGATCATGGGAATAAGGCGAAAGAGAAAAAGAAAAACTAACACACACACGGTGTACCTGCGATACTTTGTCGTCTTTTCCGTACGATAACTGGTCTTCGAGGTTGCCCATGTTGGCTGCGACGACGGCCGTGGTGTTTGACGCTCCGTCTGCGCTTTCGCCATCTCCGCTTGTCGGCAGACTTGCGAGACGCTTCTTGTACCCTTTGAACAACGAATCCTATTCCATCGACAAGCAAGGAAAAGAAAAGGGAAAAAAAACACAACACACAACACATGAGTTGCGTATCCGAGGACAACGGACTTGCTGGTCACACACACCTGATTGAAGACGTCCCATCCGAATGCTGCCTTGCGTTTCTCTTTCTTTGCATTCTTCTTGGTTTTAACCTCCGCGACTTCCGCTGCAGCGCACGAAATACACATTTTGCAACAAAAAAAAACACACACACACGGACATGTCGTCACCGTCAGCGCGTGCGACGTATCAAGAACGCATAGTAGATCTCATGTGGAATACCTGTTTCGAGCAAATGCGCGGTTCCGCTTGCAGCTTCTTGCTTCTTTTCCTATTGCACACACACACGTGTATCAGTCGTTATTCGCAACCATAACACAGCAGCCGCATTGCGAAGCAGCACAAACCTCTCTTCGCTTGAAATTCTCCTCTTTCTTGGCCTTCTTGTCCTTGTTCACGATGCGGTTGTGCTCGGCCGCCACTTCCTGTAACATGTTCGACGCTCTCATTAGCGACAAGGGCCGCCTACCGCCTGCAGCCACAGCAGCTGGAGCAGCCACGCACCTGCTTGTTGGCCTTGCGCCCAGCGTTGACCTTCATGCGCAGCTCGAAGAGCTTGTGCTGCGCGGGCGTCATGCCGCGAGGCTGCTCGCTGCTCTCGTCCGCCATTGCCGTCTATGCTTCTTTCGAGTTGGTTTTCGCTGCTTTGTATGCAAGCAGCCGTATCCGATATATCTTTAAGGACACCTGTGGAATTGCATATTGCTGGCACTCGGCAATATTTTTTCTGCAACACATACATATATATACACACACACAAAAAGTCGCAATACAATTTAATTGTATTGCATTGTTATTGTACTGGAGTACCCATGTCTCGAATATTCCGTTTGCGAGGCGCCTTGATTGGCCACCACAACGCTTCGCGCGAAGAGCTCACTAATTTCGCGACTGCCACGCAGGATGGACGACGAGGACTTTCTGGCGGAGCTCATCGGCGTGGGCGCGGCGGCCGTCACGGACGTGACGGAGGAGCCGCATGTGGTCGTGCAGGAGAGCCTGCTCGCCGTCGAGCGCGCCGTGCTCGAGACCAGCGCCGCGCAAGTCGCGCAGGCGCTCGAGGCCGTGGCCGCTGCTACTGCTGGGAGCTCGACGGTCGTGAGCGCGATGCACATGGCGAAGTTGATCTGCGAGGGGCTCTACGCAGATGTGATCCGCTCGCTACGCAGTCAGCAGCTGCTGCTCGCGCTCGTGGCGTTCACGGCGGCTGCAGGCGACCACGCCGACGTGCACCTGTGCACGACGGTGTCGCGAGCGCTCGAGCAGTTTGTGCTCGAGGAGGCCGAAGAAGAGCGTCTCGGTGCGGCCTACGAAGTGCTCTTTGTCGGCGCGGCGTTCTTCAACATGTACGTGCAAGCCAACTACACGGGTCCAGCGTTCGACAAGGACCAGCTCAGCGACATCAACGCGAGCATCGGCCGCATTTTCTACGGCGACCGCGAGCACTCGGACAAGAAGCTGCACAGCGATGCGCTCGTGGCGCTGCAGGTCGATGGCGAGAGTCCGTTCTCGATCTGTGAGTACCCGCAGTTCCTCGTGCTCGGGCGCTCGCTGCTGCACTTTGTGGGCAATGCGCACCACAAGGACTGGTCGTTTGCGGTCGGCGAGACGGGCGTCGCGAGCGACGCGCAAGACGTGATCTCGTCGCCCAGCATCGAAGACGTGTCGCTGCTCGCTCTCGTGGGCCACTTGCAGTCGGCGGCGTGGTGGAACGCGCGCGCAGCGGTGGCCCACGAGCGCCTGCTGATCGCGAAGGAGAGCTCCAACACGCTCTGGTTCGAGGCACGCCGCGGCTTTTTCAAGACGCTGCGCAGCTCGTCGTCTGGCTCGGGGCTGTTTGCGTTCAAGAACTCCGAGTACCTCCGCGCGCGCCTCGCCGTCGAGTGGGGGCTCGCGCAGAGCCACTTTGACAAGAACAAGCAGGGGAAGCGAAGCTTCGAGCAGGCCAAGGAAGTGAGCGGCGTGAGCGTGCAGCTCAGCGGCTCCATGGGCAAGCGCACCAAGTTCCAGCAGAAAAGCACCGCGCAGATGGTGCTCTTGGCGGCGTCCAAGTACCCGCCGACCGACGGCGCGCCGTCCGTGTACGCGACCGCGGCAGCCGCGGAGACGCACGCCGACTTTGGCGGCAAGCAGCAAGGTGAACAGGATGGCGCCAAAGAAGTGGACGAGAACGGGCTCACGCAAGCCGAGCGCGAGATCCAGCGCATGGTGCAGGACGGCGAGGCGACGTACCGCGCGGTGCACCTCGACCAGGTCGACCAGGACAACATCCTGCACGAGCACATCCAGTTCGAGGACCGCGCGCTGACGGAGCAGGGCAACCTGCAAACGATCGACCAGGTGATCCTGCTCGCGCTGTGTCTCGACGTCAAGAACAGCAACGCGAACGACGGACTCACGCGCGAGGAGATGTTCCCGTACCTCACGCGCGTGCTCGAGAACCCGAACAACTGGATGGTCTACTCCACGGGGCTGCTCGAGCACGCGTGGCTCGAGTGCGAGACGTCGCGGCGACGCGAGCGCGCGATCCTGCAGATGCAGGCGCTCGTGGACCAGCACACGACCCGCTTGACTGTGCTCCAGAACAGCCTCCAGTCGATCGCCGACGCCGCGCCGGCGCACGAGCGCATGCAGTTTGTGCACGCGCTCGCATTCCCGCCGCGGTATGCGCTCAAGCGTGACCTCGCTGAGCGGTACCTCGCAATCGGCGTCATCCGCAGCGCGCTCGAGATCTTTGAGGAGCTCGAGATGTGGGACGACGTCGTCAAGTGCTACCAGATCCTGGACAAACCGGCGCGCGCCGAGAAGCTCGTGCGCGCGCGCCTCGAGGTCGCGCCGACGCCGTACATGTGGTGCTGTCTCGGCGACGTGACGCAGGACGTCAGCCACTACGAGACGTCGTGGACGCTGTCCAAGCACCGCTTTGCGCGCGCGAAGCGGTCGCTCGGGCGCCACTTTTTCGAAAAGGGCGAGTTCGAGACCGCGACGCAGCACTACCTCGAGAGTGTCGACGTGAGTCCAATGAACACGGGCGCGTGGTTCGTGATCGGCTCCATGAGCATGCGTCTTGAGAAGTGGGAGCTCGCGCTGCGCGCGTTCACGCGCGTCGTGCAACTGGACCCGGAGAACGGCGAGGCGTGGGGCAACATCGGCTCGGTGCACATGCGCAACCACCGGTACGCCGAGGCGTTCTCGGTGTTCCAGGAGGCGCTCAAGCAGAAGCGCCACATGTGGCAGATGTGGGAGAACTACGCCGTGTGCGCCATGGAGACCAACAAGTACGGCGAGGCGATCTACGCGACGCACCAGCTGCTCGACCTGCGCAGCAAGCACAACCGCCCCGTGGACCACGAAGTGCTCGCGTGGCTCGTCGAGGCCATCGTGTACCCGGAAAAGTACCACCAGCTCGTCGAGGACCTCGACGCTGCGGTGGACGAGCGCGAGGACGCCGTGCGCGCTCTCGGAGACGACGACGATGATGGCGACGACCTGGTGGACTTCGACGAGGCCGTGGCCGCGGGCGACAAGACGCCGATGCGCTCGAACGCGAACTTCAAGAAGCAGCTTGCGATGCTCTTCGGGCGCATCACGTCGATCACGACCAACAATGCCAAGATCTGGCAGATCTACGCGCACTTCAACGACGGGCTCGGGCGCAAGGAGAAGGCGCTCGACTGCCGCCTCAAGCAGTGCCGCGCGCTGCAATCGGCCGACTGGGAGCAGGACCAGAGCAAGGTGCAGGCGCTCTGCAGCGCGGCCGTGCGGCTCTCGGAGGACTACGTCGCGCAGGGCACAAAGAAGGCGCTGTACTCGTGCCGGCTGTACATCCGCGGGGTGCTCAAGAAGGCGCAGGTCGACTACACGGCGCTCGACGAAGTGCAGGCGCTCGCGGCCACGCTCGACCGCGTCAACGAGCTCGAGACGCAGCTGTAGACGAAGCGCAGGTAGCTAGATAAAGATACATAACGCCAGGTTCACTCACTCACTCGTTCACTCGCTCGTTCAGCAGCTGCAGCAGCCAGTGCCCATGATTCGAAGGGAGAGGGGAGAGCGCGCGCTCTTCTGTCGGTTCGTCATGTGTTCGCGCGCGCATCCACGACGGTCCTTTTTCTGCCAATCCGAGTCGACTGTCTCTCTTTTCGTCCAATGAGAAGCCGGAGTTTATGGCGCGAGCCCGCTTTTGGTTTTCAAAAACTCGCAATCTGCTGGCCGGTGGCAGTGCACTCGTTGACGACACACGACGACAAGCGCGATGGTCCAACGCCGCAGCAGCTCGCGGCGGCTCAGCGTCTCCGCGCCCGTGTCCAGCGCGGCGGCGACTGCGCATGGCAGCGGCACCGTCCAGCGCTTCAGCAAGCGCACGGCCGAGGCGCTGCTCAGGGCCAAGCGCGTCACCATCCAGGACGAGCTCGACGCTGCTAAGGAGTACACCGAGGAGCCCGCCGCCGCAGCGGATGCGAGCGGCGACAAGGACAACGCGCAGAGCGCCGAGAGCGAGGAGAAAAACAGCGCGTTCACTTCCGACACGCAGATGTTCCTAGACGCGCTCACGCGGGACGCGCTGTGCAAGTGGACCCCGCGGCCCTTTGAACTGCCGTTTTCCAAGCCCGAGATCGACAACTTGCAGGTTGGTCGAACACCTCCGAGGAGCTCAATGAACAAGAGAGAGAGAGAGAGACGCGTCGTGTTGATTGTAACGCGCTTGCTCTTGTGTCCGTGTAGGCGCGCAAGCTCGAGTATCGCCCTCCTCACTACGGGAAGATCAGCAAGTGCGTGTTTGTGTCCAAGCCCGCGATGCCAAACGCGGAGCTCCCGGTCCACAAGTGCAACTGCTTTGCCGAGACCAAGGTAGTGTCCACGCGGCGCGAGACGCAGATCGCGAGCACGAGGCTGCTCAAGGAGAGTGGCGGCAAGCGCCGGCTGCGCACGTCGTCCGTGTCGTCGTCGACAAAGAGCCCGAGCAAGAAGACCGAGGCCGGCAGCAGCAATTCGGCGCCGTTGCTCTGCGGCGACAACTGCCACAACCGCATGCTCTTTATCAGCTGCTCGGACGACACGTGCTCGGCGCCCGACCCGAGTCTCTGCAGCAACCGCGCGATCAAGCGGCGCGAAGTCAAGTACGTGCCGCCGCGCGCTCTTGCGTCTCTTGCTTCGTCTTTGTCAACGCATAATGACGTGGTGTGAGTCTAGATCCGTGCACGTCGAGTACATCCCCGGTCCGGGCTTTGGGCTCATCGCGACCGAGCCGATCCGAGCGGGCGAGTTCGTGATCGAGTACGTTGGCGAAGTGATCGACGACGAAGAGTGCGAGCGGCGCATGATCCAGTACCGAGATCGAGGCGAGGTGCGGTCTCCGAACGCGCGCGTGACACGCCGCTGGTATCACGCCGCTGACGTGTTTGTTTCTCACCGTGTCGTTGTGCTGTGGACGCTTTCGTTTAAAAAAAAACAGACGCATTTCTACATGCTGGAGCTCGACAAGGACACGCTCATCGACGCGCGGTACCGCAGCAACGAGTCGCGGTTCATCAACCACAGCTGCGACCCGAACAGCATGACGCAGAAGTGGTACGAGCAGCTATCCAATGTTTGTTTCGCCCTTGGCTCTTGCTCTTGATTGTGACACGAACGCGTTGGCGTTGTGTGCTGCACAGGAACGTGGACGGGGTGCTTCGCATCGGCATCTTTGCGCGCCGCAACATCTCGGTCGACGAAGAGATCACGATCGACTACAACTTTTCGCACTTTGGCGAGGCCGTGGACTGCAAGTGCGGCTCGTCGGCGTGCACGGGCAAGATCGGGCGCAAGCGCTCCGAGATGGTCAAGTTCGTGAAGGGCGTGCTCGTGAGCACGCTCGCAGCGGCCAGAGCGCACAGCCACAGCAGACAGGGAGGAGCACAGGAGGCGCAGGACGTCGTGCCGGCCGAGGTCCAGCGACCGATTCAAGTGACGTCGCTGGCGCTGCTCAAGAGCGCGCAGGTATTTATTTTGCATATGTATATGCACAGAGGCGAAACGGTCGGCATTGAGTGCTGGCGCTGCCGTGTTTTCCCCGTCTTTTTTGTGTGGCGCGTAGTTGGATACCGAGTGGCTCAATCTGTACGGCTTTAAGAAGCGCAGACTGTTCTTCAGCCATGCGCGGCAAGCGAAAGAGGCTAAGACCGCTGGCGACGACCACAGCGCCGAGTCGTCCAAGCAGCCACCAGCGCCGTCTTCGTCAGCGACGTCCTCGTCGTCGAGCAGCCCCGTGTCTGAGTGGTCGTCGACCCCCGAGGACGATGCGTCGACGCTGACAGAGTCTCTCGCGCGCACGACTGCTGCCACGACCGAGAAGCCGCTCGCGAAGAGCGACTGGTACGCGCGCGTGAAAGATGGGAAGCACTTGCCCGAGATGCGCGCGCGACCAAGTTACATCTGTGGCGGCAAATCTGACTGGTCCAAGGACCTCGGCGCACTCAACGGCCGAAGTGGCACGGCGCAGAAAAAGAAGACGAAGGCTATCTCGACGCCCACAAAGACGAGCGATCCTGCGCCAGGAGCAAAGTTGAATGCCAAACGACTGAGTTTGCTGGAAGCGCGCACGCGGCTCTTTACAGGTACGAATATGCCCTGATGCGCCTCTCGCGCAGCTGTGGGAACGATGTGATGCCCACGCTTTCGCTGTCTGTAGATCTGATCGCGTTCGCGAATGGCACGTCCAAGTGGAATGCCAAGATCCCGTCGTCGACGTCCCTGAACCCCGATCGCATCTTCCGCTTCATCGAGCATACGAAGAACGGCAAGCGCGTCCACAACAACGATTTGGTACCATGGCGCTTCTGCTTTCCCCACGAACGGACTGCGCTGCACTGCTCTAACAGTGGGTGGGAATATATGTGCATCTTCATTGTCTCGCAGAACGACCTGAGCGACGACACGTGCAATCGCTGTGGCGGAGGCGGCGAACTGATCTGCTGCGATGGGTGCCCCGCAGCTTTCCACTTATGGTGCGTGCGTGCGGCTTGTGCTGGCATATCTAGAGATGCATTGTGTTGTGCTGACCGCAAGTGATCGCGTCTTTTGTTTTTTCGGTCAACCCAGTTGTACAAACCTGGTGATGGTCCCGCCGGCCAACGTCGACTGGTTTTGCTCCAACTGCACGAACCCAAAGGCGACGCACGCCAAACCGCTGGCCGCCGCGGAGGACGGCGCTGCGGCTGCTGCTACTGCTACTGGCGACGACAGCAACGCGGTACGGCGCCAGCTGCGCACGCACGCGGCGCCGCTCGTGCCGAGCCTCAAGCGCTTCAACTCGAACTCGCAGCACCTCGTCAAGAAGAAGTACAAGAAGCGCGCCCGGACCGTCGACCGGTCCTACCGCATGCTCGAGCAGATGCCGCTGCCGGCGATCGCAGACAGCGACGAGGACGAGTGACGACGGAGCTCTCGAGCAGACGTGCCCGCCACTATGCAACAAGAGCTGAACTGGACTCCAGCAACAACAACCTGTCCATAGAGGGCCCGCCTGAATGTACACACACACATGCCGCATAAATACACACAATGGATGCACACACGCACGCACGCGTGCGCTTTTGGTTTATTGCTCGTACAGCTTCGCAGACACGGGGCCTTCCACTTTGTCCTTCAGAAACTTTTCGCTATCCTCCTTCGCTCGCTGCGCACCATACATATATATATATATATATATATACAGTGTGGCTAGCGTCACCCCCTTGTGTTGCTTCCAATTGTATATATTCAATGCACACGCACCTTCAATGCCGTGACGAGCGCGGCGTAGGGCCCCGCGGACTTGAGCTCGGGCATGGGCACGCCGCCGTCCATCTTGCCCGAGTACGAGTGGTTCTGGCGCTCGCCGTCGCTAGCGGGTGCGGCATACTCGTTGGACGCCTCCGCGGCGCTCGGGAAGCTCTCGAACGCGTGCACTTGCTCGCCGTTGAAGCGGTACGTCGCCTTCATGCCGCCACTCATCCT
>JAADVP010000808.1:0-14321 GCA_023335675.1 Globisporangium solare
ACCCCCCCCCCCTCCGAAGATGGCGACCAAGTTCAAGGACCTCGCGGACTCGTTCAGCCGCTCCGAGTGCTACTGCCTCAACGAGAACCCGAGCCACCCGTTCGGCAACCTGTTCATCGGCGACGGCACGCTGCAGCTGAAATCGGACGCCGATGGTACGACGCCCCGCGGTCGCGGTCGCGGCCATTACGCGCACGTCTGGATTGAGTGTGCTGACGTGCTATCGCTTTGTGAATTTATAGAGCAACTGATCCTGCACATTGAGTTCCAAGACGCGGTCAAGATCCACTCGATCAACATCACGGCGCCGCCAGGAGGTACGTTGCTCATGGCGCCTGTGAAGCATTGTAGCTCCCCGCTTTTCGAGAGAACTGACACCCTGCTGACTCTGCAGAGACGGCGCCTCGAGTAGTCAAGTTGTTTGCGAACCGCACGAGCCTCGGGTTCTCGGATGCGGGCGACATCGAGCCAACACAGGCAATAGAGCTGACCGACGAGGACCTCGAGCCGAGCAAGGAGATCGAGCTGCGCTTCGTCAAGTTCCAGCGCGTCAAGAGCGTCACCGTGAGTCTCTCTCTCTCTTTGTGTGGAGCATGAATGGGATGATGCGATAGCGTCACATGTTCGTGCGCTTTCAGATTTTCGTGGAAGAGAACAACGGCGCAGAGGAAACCGTGATCTCGAGCTTAAAGCTCTTTGGTACGCTGCGCTTGACACATTCCTACTGCCGGCCTTCAAAGTTCTGACGGATTTTATTTTTTGGCTTTGCGCGCTTGATACTGCAGGAGAGAGAATCGCTGGCACCAACATGAACGAGCTCAAGAAGATCAGCGACGAATAAAGCGGCCCTAAGCGAGAAACGCGCACAGGTTTCTCGGCTAATTGCACAAGATATGCAGCGTCTTGCGTTCTCACAAACGACACTGATATGCCTCGCAAGAAAGGAAAAAAAATCATTACCCTCTGTCATGTTACATGCTCTCGACCTTGCTGCTCTCTCTCCGCCAAAATTGTTGTTGCCACCCGATGAGCTGCAGCATTTCGCTTACACGTCGAAGCGGTCGTTGGGCAGCACTTTGCTCTTGTTGCCGCCGTAGGTCAAGTGGAACGGCTTCGTCGGCGCTTTCTCGAGCGTCGTGAGCTGCGGCAGCAGGTCTTCCTTGGACCTCGGGACTCCTCGTTTCTTGTACGGGTTCTTCCAGTCGTCGAGGTAGTCGACGCCGGTATTGATGCCCGGTTCGTTCCGCTTCCTTGCGTCGTCGCGTGCAGCGTTGTACACGGTCTGGAAGTCCGCAGCACTCAGTCGGCGCAGTTTGTGGTACTTCTTCTGGGTGCGCACCGCCTTGAGGTCGGCGCCATACACTGAACTCGCTTGCAGCGTGGCTTTGTTTGACGGCGGATACGGCAGCAGGGATGTTGGAGGTTTTGCACGCGCCAGTCGATCTGCAACGAGTGTCTTGGTGTTTTCACGAATGTGGACTTCCACGGGCATGCCAAAGGTCATCGCGGGACCCGAGGGCTGCATTGGCGCGCAGTACACGCCCGCGATCGCCCGCGTGCTCACCAAGTGGTGCAGATTCTGTGTCACTTCGACGAGTTCGCGCTTGGTCTCTGCTTCAATCGCGCGCTCCTCCTCTTGCATAGAAGCCAAACGAGATCTCAGTGCTGCCAGTCTCTCTAGACCTCCTCTACGTGGTACCAATGCTTCACATTATACTCACGAGCTGCTGCTGCCGCAGGTTGGCCGCCAGGCGCCGCCGGATGTCGTCGCCCTTGGTCGCGATCTCTCTCACGTACGCCTTGCGGATCCGGAAATCCAGCTTGTGGCGTCGACTGTGCATGCCGCGCAGGCACTTCTGGATCATGACGGCATAATAGTGGAAGAGCGACTCGCGCTTCTGTGATCGGTCTTGCTCACGCAGACGATGACACCGTCGGCGCGCCAAATGGCCGCGATACACGTGCGAGATCACAATCTCGGCGTTCCTATGATCGCACACACACGCACTTAGTGCAACACCAAGCAAGGCTGCGTGTTCATATTTGACAATGCACCTTTGTGTTGTGATCGTTGCGCGGACGAATTGGCCGCGGAAGATGCGCTGGATGTCGACCGCGGCCTGGCGTTCGCGCTCTTCGTTCTGTGCTGCATCGCTGCACCAAAGCGGACACACACACAACAGCCTCAGCTGTGAACATTGCGGGCCTAGTATCATCGCCATCCCGCTGTCACTAAACACGTGTTTTCATCTTCCATGGACGCAAAAACACATACATACTCTAGCAGTTGCTGCAGCCTCACGAGCGTCGACTGCCGCGTCGCCCAGCAATCGTAGAAGAGCGTCGCCATGCTTCACTGCGCGCACTCCACACGCAGTCGACGTGCACAGCGCAGCGGACCCACTCGCTTGCGCCCACCGCCTGCCAGATGCGCGCTGTTGTCTGCCGTCGTTACGGCCCAATGTTCGCGAAAAGCCACGCTCATTTTGCTCTGAAGAGGCACCTGCCAGTCTATTTTTAGCATTTCAATTCCCTGATTGGTTGAGAACCGTTTCGTTCGGATGCATGATTGGTGAAAAAACACGAGTTGAAGTGAAGAAGCGGCTATTTGGACTACTAGGAAGCCCAAAAAAATCGACTCGCAAGTAAAAAAAAAAAAGGTTCAGTTTTTGCACACATTCCTCATCTCAGACCGCAAAGAACGAGGAAAAAGCGCACGGAGCTCTGGGAGAAGACGCTTCTGGATGACGCCCCAGCAGCCTCAAGGCAGAGACCCGCGCGCGCCAGCGGCCTCTACGTACGCCGGCGCATCTGCTTGCGACGCGTCGGACGCCAGCGCTGACGACAAGAGCGACACGGACGACGAGCACGCGGCCATGCTGACACTCGACGCCGAGAGCCACGGAGCGAATGATGTGGACCCGGATGCGCAAATCGAAGCGCTGGACGACGACATCATCTTTGGCGTGACGGCGACGTCGCTGCTCAGCGAGAACGAGCGCACCGTGAAGCTCACGATGCAGCTGATCCGCGAAAGCGTGCGCAGCGCTTCGGGGCTCGAACCGAAGCGAGACGACGAAGAAGACGGAGAAGATGAGAGCAAGCAGCGTGATGAACAAGAGACAGTAGAGCAGAAGAAAGCGCGGTTGATGGAGCAGTTCACGCCCGAGCTCGAGGAAGAGCAGGAGATTGAAGCGCTGCTGCAGAAGAAGATTCTTCGCCTCGACTGGCTCAACATTGGCCGAATCGAGAATCTGGACGCGTTCACGCACATCCAAGAGCTGTATCTGCAGCACAACCTCGTCAAAGTGATTGAGAACCTGGACGACCACAGTGAACTCGCGTTCCTGGCGCTCGGAGGCAATCGCATTGAGAAAGTGGAAGGGCTGCGCCACTTGACGAATGTAAGTGGCTTTTGCATTGCATCGTATCTGGAGCTTGCATCTAACATGTGCTGTGGGGATTGCAGTTGAAGTTCCTTGATCTGTCCAACAACTGCATTGAAGACTTTGACATTCGTGCGGAACCATGTGTATATTTGATATACGCAGTATCTGGTGTTCTAATGCAACTTCGTGCGTGTGTTGCTGCTGCGCAGGCGAATTCCCCGAGTCGCTGATGATTCTTCGACTCGCTGGCAATCCTTTCATCCGCCACATGCCCTCGTACGTGCATTTGTTCTTTGAGCGGCTGCCTAATCTGGTGCAAGTCGACCAATTCCGGCGCGCGCCGCCTGAGGTCGATGGTGACGGCCAAGAAGCTGCGACTGCCTCCTCCCAAGCCTCCGCGCTGTCTTCAGCATCGCTGGCCCCGCGTTCGACTTCTTCGGCTGTGTACTCTCCACGAACTCGGTACGTGGAGATGGAGATGGAAGTCGAGCTTCACCAGACAATGCTGAGTGCGTCGGCCAAGAAGAGAGAGCTGCTGGCGCAAAGGAGTGACGAGGACATCATTCTGCAAGAGTTCGATCTCACAGCGTACGAAGAGCAGCGCGCGCAGCGGATGGAGAACTGGAAGAAGCAGCTCAAAGATCTGGAGACCAGAAAAGCGGAACTGGGATTCGATCCACTCGTCTTTGGGTCGTCAAAGCATTCGCGAACGCTCGAGCGAGCGCGTGCGGGCACCAAGGCGGCGATTGCCGAGTCCGTCTCGCATTTCCAACAGGTAGATCTGAAGTCGATATATTAAGCTACAAAGAGTAAGCACTGACAATTGGCTATTGCACATTGATGCTCTGTGCAGATGGAGCGACAGCACAAGGAGTGGCAGGAAGCCCAGCAACAGCAACAGCAAATGTCGCCTGCGAGCTAAGAAGCGACGTCCGGTTCTCACGGAGGCCGCTTTGTCGAGCCCAAGTACCACTAAGCGCATGCCTCACAACGGTCGAAGTTGTAGGGGCCCACCTGCTGCATCTGGCTGCATGTGATTTAAAAATGAATTGTTTATTTGCTTTCCCCTCCTCATTCCTTTATGAGCAGGTTCATGAGCTGGTTCCTTGCTTGTGTCCTAGAGCCCGAGTGGAGGGCGTAGATGAGACATTGTGGTGGCGGCAGCACGCAGCCCCGTGACCTCTTGGTAGTATGTTGAGATCCGTTGGCGGATCCAGGGCTGGCGGGCTGCCACCCGCCATTCACGTTGCAGCGCTTCAGACGGTTCCTGCTTTGCCTCCTTCGCTGGTGACGATGCCTGCTTGACGTGCTTGCGGTGCAAGTGGCGGTCGAGAAAGTACACGACGATAAAGCACGTGAGAAACGTGACCCAGATCGACGCGAGAAACAGATCCAGACCACAGATCCGAGTCAGGCAGAATCGTGTTTTTCGCTAGGATGCCGACCGTTTGTTGCCGCTGCTCGCTGCTGCTGGAATCGCCAGATCCGCCGATGCTGCTGCATGCACCTCTGCCATGATGTCGGGTTTGGAGCTGCTCGGATTCGCTCCCGGTGTTGGAGTTGGTGGCGCTTTCCAACGACGCACAGAAGCGAGCGCATTCAAGATCGACTCGCTGAAGGAATGCAGCAATGAGGACTCGCTGCTCTGCTGTCGTCGTTCTGCAGGTGTCGGCGTTTCATGACTTTGTTCATCAAGTGATCGTTGCTGCTGCCTCGTCGCGTGCAGCTCCTGCTTTAGTCGAGCGGGATTGAGCTTCGTATACCCATTGCGGCGCAGCGAGTGGGCATCAGCTTGTGGGAAAACAGCGCTGCTCGCAATCGCAAGGCACACAGCAACGATAATTGCGTGCACACGCGCTCTCATGTTTGGCTGTTTGCTTTCTGGATCAAGGACGCTTCAAGGCTGGATGAAGCAGCGGAGTTTGCAAATGAACGCCACGCTACCTGCACTGCGAGCGCCTGCGTCCATATAAATAGTGCCATGCTGCACTGCGTCTGCGCACGCTTTCGAGTCTGCGTGGCTGGCTATTAACGAGGATCAGAACAGGAACCTAATGCCATCCACACGCATTTGCGCACCGTTCGCCACGAACCGCACACTGGTGCTGCACGGTCAGCCCATGCGTCCAGAAACGCGAGCCACCCCACTCTAAAAGCAGCAACTGATTTGCTCGCTTTTGATGGGGTCAGATTGCCGCGTTGCATGTGACGCAGTGTGCAACGCGGGCGGCGTCGGCGACACACACTCTGCTTTGGCATGAAACGAACCGAGATTTCTTTCTCTCGATTTCTCCTCCCAACTAGGCTGTTTCGCGTGGACTTTGGCAACGGAGACGGTGGCGAGAGGGCACTCAGATAGAGAAGGAGGGCTCCACGAGCCGCACAAGTTCGCGGCATTCGTATCCAATTCCCCACGTGCTCCAACAGCAAACCCCCTGAGCCGTCGCATGAATTCTTTCGAGCGATTCGTGTGTTTAAAAAGAAAAGCAAAACGCCCCCCACGTGCCTCTCTGGGATCTCTTTCTCTTCTCTTCTCTTCTCTCGAGCGAGCGCCAGCGAGTCATTCGCACTCGCTCGAGGATCTCACTCGCTGATTTGCCGCCATCAGCGATCGATCCCGAGCCTCACGTCCCAGCCTCTTGCCAACGATGGTCCGTCTGGGGGTGTCGCCGTACGCGATGACGGTCTCGAGCATGACGCTGCGGCTGCTGCAGTGCGTGGGCTCGCTCGTCGCCATGTCGACCGTCGCCGCGGGGTTCCACACGAGCGAGCTCAGCGGCAACACGTACCGCTTAGGCAGCCACGAGACCAACTTCATGCTCCTGGTCGCGTACTCGGGAATGCTCTACTCGGGCTGGTACTTGAGTGTTGTCGAGATGGGCCGCTGCATGTCACGCCCGCGCGAACGCATTGCGCGCGCGGCTGACAGCGTGTTCGCGCTGTTCTTCTTCTGTGCGGCCGTCGCGCTCGTGGCCTCGGACTACGTCGATGCCTGCGACAAGTACGGATTCCTGCTCCAGTGCAACAACCTCAAGACATCCGCGGCGTTCGCGTTCCTGACGATCGTCCCGTTCCTCTTGTCCTCTGCGCTCTCGTTCGCGATCTCGACCGCGGACACGGACATGAGCTCGCCGCCAGCGGATTACTGCGTGGAAGCGACGCTAACTGGCGCCATGTCGCCGCTCGGCGTCGCCCCAACGCCATCGTCCAAGGTGTAAAGGCAGCCATCTCGTCTCTTTATGTAATAAACGGATTCGCTTTTCTCGTCGCCGTCTTCTTTCCGTGCTGCAGACAAGTCTAATGGAACCGTGGAGGCAGGCAATCCAGGCACACAACTACACATATAACAATAATAAAAAAAAGAAAACGAGTACGGCAGCGTTTTTAAATTTCGTGGATGATCCTGTTGGAACGCAAACTACTACAGCGTCACAGCGAACGGCGTATCACACGGCGTGGCTTCGTGGATGTACTGCCCGAGTGTCTGCAGGTGCAGACAGAACTGCTCAAGCGTGAGACTCCGTGCGTTCGCGATGAGCACGCTCTTGGGGATCGCGAACGGCGCGATCTCGAGCGTCTTGGAGCACGCAAACGCGTCCACTTGGTGCGGAGTGATCACGACCAGGCCAAAGCGACCTTCGTTCACGTCCAGCAGCAAATGCGGCGCGCAGCCGAACAGACGGTCGCGGGTCAGATTCTGCAGCAAGGTCACGCGCCACGCGGTTTTCTCGGCCACAGACACAAACTTCTTTGGCGCGCCGACGACCTGCACGCCCTGCATCAGCGTCGGACTCGAGAGACAATACGCGAGTCTTGGGAAGAACGTCTTGCACATCGCTTCGACGAACTGCACGCTCTCTTCACTCACGATGTACACGGGCCCGCGCGCTGCGACCGCATTGATGAGCTGCAGGATGTACTGCTCGATGGTCGCGAGCGACTGCTGCAAGTACGGGTTGGCGATGGCACGCTCTTTGGCTTCTTGCAGCCCCCGCGGTGTGGGACGCAGCCCCACGCGCTGACAGAGCCACTTGGTCGGGATCAGCACGTTCTCCCAGCAGAGCACGAACGCGTTGCGCAGCTCGCCGCGCGCGTGCTGGCTCACGGCCGCCGGGTACTCGAACAAGTCGCTCGAGAACGCCGAGATGTCCATCGAGAAGGACGACACCATCGGCACGTTCGTGCGGCCCTCGTAGTAGTAGTTGAGCATACTGTTCATGTTCATGGCTGCGCAGGGGGGAGGAAGCGGAGGGCGGATTGCGGAAGGCACACTTCCGAAGGCGGTGGAGAATGCGGATGTGAGCGGCGGCCGGCGCCGGATGGCGTGACCGTTCGGTGGAAAAAGGAATGGGGGGAGATCCTTTCCCGCCTTTTTTTGTCCTTCTGGGAATATTATCAGGCCCTTCACTCAGAGTGATGCGACCATCACTCGTGTAGCTCTTCGCGGTGTACATCATGTCTAATTGCAGTACCTTGCACTCACAATGCGACCCAAGACGATTCGATCGGCATGAATTAAGATACTGGATACGCTGCAGCTACTGATTTTGCGTAGGAAGGAAGGACGCGATGACATGCGAAAGCGCTGACCATACGGGTTGAAGTTTCAGCAGCGCGCTTTGCAGTTGACACGCGTGAGTGTTGCTCTCACGCGCATCAACATTGAAAAGTATTTCTGCTGTCGTGTCTATTTTGTTATCGCGCATCATCAAGCCACCCGCAGCCAGGCGTCCACGCTTCTTCTCCTGACCCAGTCGATAAGCCAGCCAGGACGGCCTAGTTGGTTGGCGTCGAGTTGCCGCCAGCGAGGAGGTTGATGGTCTTGGAGTTTTTCGCACGCTGGCTGCCGTTGCGCTTCATAGAGAGCACCAGCGTCGAGAACTTCCACGCGGTGCCGGGCGTGGTCATGATCTCCAGCGGACCCGTTTCGTTCTCTTCTCGCTCCGCGTCCTTCTTGTCCTTGAACGCCTTGACGATCAACGTGCCGTCTCCCTTGGGTCCTCTACACGAGATCGTGTAGTTCGCCGCGTCGTTCGTGAGCGTGCCGACGTAGTCCTTGCGGTTGCTCTTAATCGGGTGACCGAGCAAAGTGCGCGCAGTCTCGTTGTTGTTCACGTGGTCGAGCACGAGCTTATGCACGTAGAACGGTCGGTTGCGAAGGATTCGAATCACGAAGAACGAAGAGATGCCTCCGATGATGACGCCGCCAATGACCTGCACATCATCGACACACGTAAGTCATTATCGGTACAAACTATTGCAATAGCAGCAGCATTGACAGCCATAAGAGCGCGTACAGGAACGAAGAGCTTCTTGCCGAGCGACTGCGACTTCTGCTGCGTGGCAACGGACTCGTTTTTCAAGTACGAGTCCAGTGCCGAGAACTCACTGCCGTCCTCCAGGCGCACGTGGAGCACATCGAACGTCACAAGACTCGAGTCTTGTTCCTCTTCTTTGTTTGAAGCGGAGAGCGGACCCTGCTTGTACGTCACAACAGCCGTTCCTCTGCACACAAAAGCGTAATGCATATTCACATTAGCAACAGCACACTTAGCGACAATCACCATTGACGAAACACACAATGTCCAACGTACTTGTCTCCGATGACACGGAACGAGCCTTCAGTGTACGAGTTCAGCTGCTGCTGCTGTTGGTGATCCACATCCTCTCCTTCTGGCTTGATCTGCTCAAACTCCTTGGGGTAGCCGATGGCCTCAAAGAACCGACGGTCCTTCACGACCGCGCGCTTGGCCATATTGAACACGCGCGCGTTCTAGCATTATCAGCAACAACAAGGAGGCGAGAACACACATCAGCATCGTACACTCACAGGTGCATATGCTTCAGTACAACCACCAGAGACACACGCACCTCTTCTTCGACCTCGCTGCGGTCCTTGTACCGCGCGATCACGGCCATCGCGGTCATGCTGACCGTGATGTATCCGGCGATCATCTTCATCGTCGGCGAGATGCCGAGGTCGTTTGCGCCGCCTTTCAGACCAAGTGGCGCCGCTTTGCTGCTGCTCCAGCGCAGAGGCGCGGCTGTTTGACGCGCCGACGCATGGCGGAGGGCGGGGGCCTGATTGCGCGCAGCATTCGGGTTCACGCTACGCGCAGTTGCGCGCGCAGTATCGTGGGCCAACGCGCCAGCGCGCGCACTCGCGAACCGATGGACGCTCCTGAGCATTTGGGGCTAAACCAACTAACTCACCACAGACCACCGTCAAAAGTGGCAAAATAAAAAACGGAAATCGATTATCAAGTTTTGGGTTCTGAACAAGTTAAGGGTACTTGTGTTAGCAGTTTGAAACAGCGTGCTGTTTTCAACACTTTTAAGCGATACTACACCGGGACCTGTACCGGTTTCACTCTGCCATCTGTACCAGCGGAAACGGTACAATCCAGAAGCTGCTCTCATCTCCACCACCCATTTCTTGAAACCACTAGTGGGAAAAGCTCTTTTGGGCTCTTGAGCCTTGGCAAGGGCTCATTATCCGACTTTTTGCAGGCGAGCGCACTGGTTGAAGCTGTGCGAGCGTGCCGCCAACAGTGATGGCGCCCTCTGCGGCTGATGCGTGATGTATCTGTGCCTACTTGTGTGTGTGTGTGTGCATTTGCTGTTTGCTGTTGCCCCCACGCTCTATGTCAGGAGATTGTTTGCTTTATTCCCAGTAGCATAATCTCTGTTACAGGCGTGGAAAAGAGATGCTTGGTGGTGAGTGGTCTCGTTTTGAGCTCATTTGCTTTCCGTTCAGGCGTTGATGAGAGTGGAACGTGGTTATCCTTATATCTGCAGTCCTAGATCAGCTTCTTACATTCCCATCGAATTGTGTGTGTGCGGTGCACGTTTGTATGTTGGTGCATTCATGTATGAGTTCATCTGCGTGATGGAAATGGAAGGAACGCGTGGGCGGTGCCCGCTTAGCACTGATACTGAAATGCAACGTTTAAACAATCCCGTACGTTGCAATTTTATCGATTTGCTTATAAAGACGCGAACACTAAAAGCACACGTTTAGTCCTCTTCCGTGACGTAATGTGCCGTCAACTGTGATCATATTGTCAAAGCCAATTTAAAAGACATTGTATGGTGTATGCTATTCAGATAAAAAGGAATTAGGCGCATGTAGATTGTCGAAGGCTTGTTTTTCTTGTTTCCTGGTGACATTTTGATTCAAACAGCAGTGCAGTGTCTGCTAGCTGGGCGTTGCTAGCCAAAATCCGAGTGACAAGTCGTGTCTACAACGACAGGTGCGAGAGGGCACTCATGCAAAACAACCAATGCCTCGGCTATACACTACGCCTATGTTTTGCGTGCTCCTCCTTGAGCTTGTTACTGGAATGCTTCTGCCAGAGATTGCAGCAACGGACTTTGTTCTCCCATGCGGTGCTTTTGCAAAGCGTTTAATGATGTCCACAGGATGCATATTTGTCATTCCTACTGCGCAAACTACTCGGTACAAAATCCACAGGGTGGTACATCGAAACCGAGCTTACGACCTGTACCTTCCACGTGCCATAGTCAGCACACACGTCCTGGGATCTCTAAAGTAAGCTCCTGTGCATCTTGCTTGCAGCAGAGTCCGCCGAAGCACACTCCGAGGAAGACGTGACGTGACTCCACGTCATAGCAACGCATCCCCGCTTTCGTGTCACACGGTGCCCCAAAATTTAAAACTTGATACAAAATTCTTTGACACTCGTCTTCACAGGCCTGACAGAGCCGATCACTCGAGAGCGGCATCAAGAAAGTCGCCTCCAACATTGGCTGGTTTGCATGGCGTGTATGATATCGAGCGCACCCACTATTTAATGAAGGTTGCTTGCACACAATTTCCTGCTGTAGATCACAGCTAAACCGTTGGACACTTTTCGCACACGGCGGTAGATTTGCCGAGAGAAAAAAAGTGTAGGTTTGGCACAATCATCAGCCGTGTGGGGTATCTTTATCTGGATGCAGACAGAGGCAACTCAGATCGCTTCGGTCGGCGTCTCTCTTGCCATTTTGCCATTTTTCTTTTCCCCCGCTTGCACACAAGCTAAGGCATCAATTCAAGACAATATGGCGGCTCCTGCATACACGCACGTGCGAGTTGCGAGTCGCGCCATCCAATTCGTGCTTTCGACGCTCGCGTTGGCGTTCACGGCTGCGAGCTTCCGCAGTTTCCACACTGGCTACAACCGCTCGGCGAGTTACGGCAGCTCCGCGGCGACGTTCACGATCCTCATGACGTACTCGTCGATGCTCTTCAGCCTTTGGGCCCTGCTCGCGGTCGAGATCTACCAGTATACACCGCGTCTGCAAGCGATGACGGAGCGCGCCATCGATGGCTTGCTTGTCGTGGTCTTGGTTGTCGCCGGCATTGTGCTCGCGGCGTCCGACTACGCCGACCGCTGCAACGAGCTGTACTTCCTCGCCATTAAGTGCGGCAACCTGAAGGCGGGGTTTGTGTTCACGTTCCTGGCCGCGGCGGCATTTTTGATCACGCTCGGTCTCAACTTCGTTGGCGCCGCGACGACCCCGGACTCGACGCAGCCCCATGAACAAGTCATCGTAGAACCTGCGCCATACCACATTGACGCGACGCCAACGGGTGCGCTTTCCCCCATCGGGACTACCGATAGTCCAAGCCGCAACGTGTAGAACCGATCGCTGCCTCAACGCGTCAAGCGGCCATTTTCGCACGCAATTAATGCCAAGAAGAGCGTGCAACGCACATAAGACAGCAAATCCAGCGTATACATGAAAAAGACTTTTCCTTGTCAACAATTGACAAACATCACTTGCATCTCGGTACGTTTCTCTTTATCGCTCTACCTTTCAAGCGATCCGTAGCTGGCATGCTGCCACAAGTCAGCACATTTTCAGCAACGCGATCAGGCCTAAACCCAGACCAGGCCCATAACCAGATCAGACCTGAACTGGACCCGTTAAGTGATTCACCGTCATATTGCAGACAGTCAAAAGCCTGCGTCCGCGACGCAAGTTGCGACAGCCTCTCCTGCTCCTCTTATGGGCTCTCACGACCCAGCGAGAGCGACATCTCGAGACGAACGCCTCCGACGTTGTGCCAAGTGTCGTGCCACGCAACAAGAGCACCTTAGGCCGCTTGTCTGGGCGACTGTGACAGACCGCGCGATGATAAACTGGGAGCATACATAGCACCTATTGCCACAGTCACTTGATGCGCTCTACACATGCATGCACTCACTGCACAATAGCGCCGTCCGCCCACGCAAGTTTTAAACAAACGTCGAAGGCACATTTTACTGCAGCGTAAACCAGCGCCGCATTCGGCTTACTTTGGAGTCACAGCGCACGTCCACTGGAATGGACAACAACATCCATTCTCACAGAGTTATATACACTTTGGCGACCCGCCCGTCTGCGTGATGATTGCGCGCATCTGCTCGATTGCCATCTTGGCGGTCGGCATAAACGCATTGGAGTGTGTGCTTGCGGGGGCTCGCTCATCCAAGCCATTTCGGATGCTGGCCTTGCAAGCGCAGGCAGCTGCTGGATTTTGTTCTCCTACTGCACTACTTGCACACCGTTACACAACCACACGCACTATCGGCAAATATAATATGCATCTGTATATGATGATTTAAACATTTTGTGTTATGTACAACTTGGCGCTATTGTTCCCTCACATACTTGCAAACATGTCGTACTTGCATAAATACACATGAACATCTAAAATCATGTTTGAGGTAAACCCACCAACACTCACACAGGCGCCACCCATCATCGCGTGTTTGTATCGCACAAATCGCTAAATTTTGGAGATCTTCAACATTCACTTGCAAAGAAATGCATGTCGAATCTACAGTGCTGTAGCGCTGAAAAGCACATGTGTGCGTCCCATACAACCACCAAGAGAGTGTAAAAGACAGCGAAGGTGCTTTTGCATGGCGCCAGAGTGTGCTCATGGCGTAAAGGCGTCGCACCACGTCGTCTTCTTCCATTATTGTAGGACGACACAACGCCATGCTGCATACAGTACCCATACCCACTTTCGACAGTTTGGCTGAGACCAGCTGGCGTAGCGGCCGCGTCTGTCTATCGTGTGTGTACCCACTGCCCGCATATAAACTTCCATACAATGGGCAAGCGTGCAGGTGCCTCACCCCGCACTGACCACAGGGTTCAGCAGCCGTGGGACACGGCCGGCAGAAGGAAAGACAGAAAGAAAAAGTGTAGGTTCCCGGCGCGCTTCTAAAAGGGAAACCCGCGCTTTTGTGTCGCAAGCCTCGTTCATTCCGCAATTTGCCGTCGATCACACACACACACACGCAAGCCACTTTCCTCCCAGTCAGCATGGCGAGTCCTCTTCTCACGCACGCGCGCCTCGGGGCCCGCGGCCTCCAGTTCGTGTTTTCGCTGTTCGCGCTGGCGTTCACGGCCGCCGGCTTCCACAGCTACAACAGCAAGTCGCTCGGCGGTTCGGCCTCGACGTTCACGATCCTCATGACGTACTCGGCGATGATGTTCAGCCTCTGGGCGCTCGCCGCGGTCGAGATCTACCAGTACGTGCCGCGCCCGCAAGTGATGACAGAGCGCGTCGTTGATGGCGTGTTCGCCGTGGTCTTGCTCATCGCCGGTATTGTGCTCGCGACCTCCGACTACGTGGACCACTGCGACTACTATGGCGAGAGTGTCAAGTGTGGCAACCTGAAGGCGGGCGTCGCGTTCACGTTCCTGGCCATGGTCGCGTTCTTGGTCACGTTCGGCCTCAACTTCCTCGGCGTCACGACGACGTCGACGACGACGTACACGACCCACGAGCAAGTCATCGTCGAGCCTGCGCCGTACCACATCGAAGCCACGCCAACGGGTGCGCTTTCGCCCATCGGAACCACCAAGAGCCCGAGCGCGAACGTGTAAGAAGAGCGCGCTACTTCAACCAGCTGCACGTCACCTGCCGAG
>JAADVP010000809.1:0-14287 GCA_023335675.1 Globisporangium solare
AGCACGACGACAGCAGCCAACTCAGGCGCAGGTCGCGCGAAGGTCGTCGGAACGAACCAAAGCTGAAGGGCAACTGTCCATTTGCCCTACGATGTGCATTCGAGTATTTTACCCTACGACATGAAGCGAGACAGACCATCATATTCCAGATAACGTGACGAACTCGACGCTCACATGGCAGGCAACACATACATTCACACGCTGTATTTGCACTCTTTCCTGTGTCACTACTCTCCAAAAACGTCGGTACAATACGCTCTCTCTCTCTTGGCCCTTCTTATATATACGCGGCTGCCGCTAAAGCTGCTGCTGCTGCTGTTCCTCTCTTCGTTGGACATCTGTCCACGCTCCCATTTACTGCGGCGGCTTCTTCTTCGACTGCTTGTTGATAAGCGACTTATGGATGTGCGGGATGACGCCACCGCCTGCGATCGTGGCCTTGATCAACGAATCTAACTCTTCGTCTCCTCGGATCGCTAGCTGCAGGTGACGTGGCGTGATACGCTTGACCTTCAGGTCCTTCGAAGCGTTTCCTGCGAGCTCCAGCACTTCGGCCGTCAAGTACTCCATGATCGCGGCAGCGTACACGGCAGCAGTCGCACCGATGCGCTGGTTGTTCGCAACGCGTCGCTTCAGGAATCGGTGGATACGACCGACAGGGAACTATCCAGTTGCAGCAAGCGAAAAGAACACACACAAACAGCACATCCCCATGCGCACAGTCAATACACACACGTACGAGAAAGCACATGGAGCAGTGCAACAGCAGTCATTCACCTGCAGACCAGCGCGCTGCGAGCGCGACTGCGGCGCCTTCTTGGACGTCACGCCCTTGCCTCCCTTGCCGCCTTTGCCGCCCTTTCCAGCTCCGATAACCGCCGACTGCGCCACATCAACACACACAGCAAGGGAGAAAACAAACACGCCATATCCCGCATAAGCATCACGCTGTTTCTCTATGTTTCCAGCGCAAGCGCGAGCGCCGCCGTGTTCTACTGTGTTATACTTTCATGCGCGCACGTACCATGTTGCGCTCGATACAAAAATCTGCAAATGCCGGCTGGTCGGGCGGGCAGCAATCAAATAAAACCTCGCGATCCGTCGAGGTTTATTCTGCATTTTTTCCCTCCATTTTTGGTCTTTTGTGCGCCTATTTTTCTTTTGAAAAATAAAGAGATGCGTGACTGGCTAAATTAATTTGAGCACATCTCCAAACTAATAGTTTCTAAAAATCCTGCGAGTGTATATCGCATTTCGGAGGGAGCGAACGGATCCCATCTCGCCGCCAAAGAATCGAGCGATCCCACACAGGAAGCTCCAGGAAGCGTCAGCTCGTCCGCCCGCCCCCACTCTCTCTCTCTCTTTCTCTTTCTCCCTTTCTTTCTCTCTCTGTCGACAGCATGAGCATGCTGCGCTCGGCTGCGCGTTCGTGGGTGACCGTGCCGTGCGAGAACCCGTCGGCCGCGCCGTGCCAGCGCTCGCTCCACGTGTGCGCCATCCGCAAGGACTCGCTCTACATCTTCGGAGGTGCTGTGCCCACTGCGCTCGCTTTGGCGCGGGCTTCTGTTGCGTGCGTACCGAACCGCGGCTTGCGCTCGTGCTCACTAAACTAACATTGGCTGTGCGCGCATTCACTTGCTTTGTGGCGCTGCAGGCTACGATGGCTCGAATCGCGTGAACGACTTTTACGAGTTCAACTTCAACCGGCGCATGTGGTCGGTCGTGACCGCGAGCGGACTACCGCCGAACCCGCGCGACCGCCATGTGGCAGTCGTGTACAAAGACTCGTTCTACGTGTTCGCGGGCTTTGACGGGAGCTCGCGCGTGAATGACTTCATCGAGTACAACTTCTGTGCGTGGACCTTGACGAGCTATTGCTTCTTTGTGCCTCTTGCTCTCTCTCTTATCGTGACGGTCATTGCAGCTGCTAACTTGTGGTTGTGTGTGCCTGCATGCAACAGTGACGCAGAAATGGAGCAGCGTGACGGTTGCTGCGGGTATGCCGCCGACCCCGCGCCACAGCCACGCGGCTGTCGTGTATGGTGAGTGCGCTCAGCGCCATACTTGGCATGCGCGCAGCTCCGGAGACTCTAACTGGGCAAATATGTTGTCTATAGACAAGTCGATGTACTGCTTCGGAGGATACGACGGGAGCTATCGCAATGATTTCCACGAGTTCAATTTCGGTACAGTGCACTCTGCAACGTAGCGACGCTCCTCCCTCAGCGTGGCTTGTGGCACTCATTCGTTCTCGCTTTTCTTGCAGAGACTGGAACGTGGACGCTGGTCGCCGCAACGGGGAGAGTTCCTCGTCCAAGGTACGCTGCAATTTGTTTCGGCAATGTGCACTTACTTGGCTGTGGCCGGAATGAATAGAAACTAACACACACATAGATATCGCTCCTCGCTGGTGGTGCACAAGAATACTTGCGTCTTGTTTGGAGGCCACGACGGCTCCCGACACCTCAACGACGTCCACGTGTTCAATTTCGGTACGCGAATCGCGACATCGCAGTGAGAACGCATTTGCTGGACTTGGTCTGACAGTGTCCAATGGCTGTTGTGGTTCGATTTTGGCTGCAGGTCTACGCTCCTGGACGTCTTTGGTGACGGAGGGTCCAGCTCCCATCCCTCGTGATAGCCACGTCGCTGTGATTCATTACAACTCGATGTACATCTTTGGCGGAAGCACGGGCAGCGCAATGAACGACTTTTTCGAGCTGAATTTAGGTTTGCGAGCTGCCTGTCGATGCTTTTTGAAGGCTTGATCTGGGAGATGAGTAACCAACCGTGCGGTGTGCCTTGCGGCCAGAATCGAATGTGTGGCAGCCGCTGACGTTCAACGGCCAGTCGCCGGGCCAGCGGTTCTGCCACGTCGGGAGTGTGTACGACTCAAGTCTGATCATCTTTGGGGGCTACGATGGCAGCAGCCGTCTGAACGATTTCAAACAGTTCCGGTTCGGCGACGAAGATTTTGAGCTGGATATCCCAGAGAGCACGCTGATCAGCGATTTGCGCGCACTGGTCAACAGTGAAGTCATGAGCGACATCACGTTTGTTGGTACGTTTTTCTGCGCGTATCTGTCTGCATTTGCTACAACGCGTCATTGCTCAATCTCTTGCGCCAATTTCAGTTGAAGGGATTCCGATTTACGCGCACAAGATTCTATGCATGCGCTGCAACTATTTTAAAGCGATGCTGACCAGCGATGTGCGTAGACGCTTCCATGTTGAGAAGAACAACACTTTGAATGTCCGTGCTCGTTGAGTCTGACAGGTTGTTTGTGTTACGCAGATGCTGGAGAGCCGTGCCCGCGAGGTCGAGATCACAGACGTCCGACGTCCGATCTTCCTGTCGTTCCTCGAGTATCTCTACAGCGACTACCTGGATGTGTCCGTCGACGTCGCGATGGAACTCTTTGTCGCTGCCGACCGGGTACTATAAACCTCAACACTGTGGAATGCATGCGCACGTCTAGCGGTGATCTCACGTTGCTATTGATGTATTCTGTGACTGTTGCAGTACGGCGTGGATCGCCTGAAGCGCATTTGCGAGAGCCGCATGCTGGGCTCGCTGTGTATCGAGAACGCAGCGACGATCCTGCACGCTGCGGACCTGCACAACGCGGCGGTGCTGCGCGACCAGTGCATCGCGTTCATGCTCAACAACTTTGACGCCGTGACGAAGACGAACGCGTTTGAGGAGATGGGGCGGACGAACGTGGACCTGGTCTTCGAGCTCTTGAAGCGGCGCTGAGGACGCACGCAGGCATGGGCTCGTGCCAAAAGAGCCCGCACTGATCTCTCTATAAGCTGTGTATTATAATCGTTGGTAGCTTCAACAATGCGTCTTTTACAAACTTATCTCAATAGATTTTAGATCCCAGCAAGCGGATTGGCTGCTATGGATAGTGCATCCGATTTTCAGCCAATCAGCGGATGCCAGAAGTCGCTGCTGCTTCAGGAAAGGGGGGATTTAGTGTTTTTAGTTTCCAACACGCCATGACGACGCCCACCGAGATGCTCGCGGAGGCGACCGACGGCTTCTTCCTCGCGGCAGAGCACGGCCGCTCCGACGTGCTCAAGGCGCTGGCGGACCACGCACAGGGGCAACTGGATCTGCGCGCAATCGTGGATCCGACCACGGGCCGCACGCCGCTCCACGTGGCGGTCGCGAACGGCAAGACGGACGCCGTGCGCGTGCTGCTCGCGGCGGGCTTTCCCCCCGACCACGAGAGCCTTCCTGCGGGCAGCAGCAGACATACCGCAAGCAGTGGAGATGGAGCCAAGGCAGTGGAGCCGTCAACTCATGGCGTGACTGCGAATGGGGGTGGCGCGCTCGTAACGCCGCGCGAGAACACGGCGTACCTGCTCGCCAAGCAGCTTGGCGCGAAGGACCTCGTGTTCGTGTTCCACCAGTTCACGATCCAGCAGATTGCGGTCAACAATGTGAACGGCGTGCGGCAGATGCTGGATGCAGGCGTAGACGCGGACGTGACCGACGGCAATGCGCAGAACACGCTGCTGCACTGGGCCGTGACGTGCTCGGCGAGTGACGTGCTCTCGTTTCTATTGCAGTGCGGCGACGTGCAGCAGCGGAAGGTGATGGGTCGATTGAACGCAGAGGGCGCGACGCCTCTGCATCTCGCATGCAAAGCGAACAATGCAGAGTGCACGCGGCTGCTGCTGCGGTATCACGCGGACCCGTCGGTGCAGGGCCAAGGCAGCGGCGTCTTCAAAGCGAGAACCGCGCTCGACATGGCGACTTCGAAGGAGATCCGAGAGATTTTCGAAGCCAGCAAGCAGCAAAGAGAGCAGCAAGAACGCAACGAAGCGAAGGAGAATGGCAACTCGCTCTCTGCGTCTTCTGAAGCTGCGTGTGAGTTCGTGGACAGCGACGACGCTGTTGCGACAGACGCTTCAGCTGCACGACGCGGAAGCGGCTCGCAGCGCCACGTTTCGGAGCACGAAGCGCAAAACCAGAAGCTACTGCTGCAATTGGAAGAAAAGGATCTGCTGATCACGCAGTTGCGGAAAACGATCGAAGCGCTGGTGATCGAGTCCCAGGAGATCCGAAAGCTCGGAGACGAGCGCGTCGTGCTCGACTACGTCCGAAAGCTACGAGACGTACGTTTTGGATGCGTATATGGCACTGTATTTTGTGTATACCGATCGGGAGGTTTGTTTGTCAAACTTTGGTTTTGCTTTTGTGGACCGCCATTTCGTAGGAGAACGCCATCTTGCAGCAGAATTTAGAAGACGCCGAGGAGCACATCCGAATACAGCAAGACCAGTTGCACCAGCTCAAGTCGGAAATCCGGAAATCCGGGGTCGTGCAGCATGTGCGTGGCCTACTGTTTTGTTCACTTGCTATTCGATTCGATGAATTTGTATGCACATGAGTGGACTGATTCTGCTGTTGCTTCGTGCAGATCTCCGAGCCGCTGGACGACTACGACGTCTCCAGCTCGCAAATCAGCGCTGCTGCAGTGGCACCTAGTGATCAAACCCTCGGGAGCAACAGCGACGCTCAACTTCCAGCGAGTCCATTGCGGTTAGGAGCCGCTTCGTCTTCTTTAGGAGGGAATCGGTCACCAAAGCTCGTCTGGGGTGAGAAACCTCCAGGCTCGAACCGCGGCAAAGTCCTCGGTGCACTGTGGCCGTTCGGAAGCACCAGCGAAGAAGGCCAAGAGATCGACGGAGAAGTGATCATGACTGTGTAACAGCTGTAACACTCGAGAAGCAAGATACAGAGTACCGATATGTGTGCGGTAACACCAGCGCGTGAGTATATGTGTAATATGCAACAATGTGATGTGCTCGATTGGCGCGCTTCAGCACGCAGGTGATGAGACGCTCTTGCGGACGCTTGTGCCCTGCTGCTGCTTGCAGATGCTCGTGAGCAGTTGCTCTCGCTTCTTTGGGTGTTTGTACAGCGCGCAGTTGTTGGCACACGGGCGCTCGTAGAAAGGAGACGACGCCATGTTTCGCGCACAGAAGCAGAGTGCGGGCGTCCCCAGTTCACTCTGCAACGCGCTCAAAAACCGCGCATGCGCTTGCTTCCCGGCCTTCTGAGCCGATCCTGACTGTGAAGACGACGACGGCGGAGCAGCGGGGCTTTTCTTTTTCCTGGTATCGGCAATCGAGAGAAAACGTGGTAAGCGACTTGCCTTACTGTGTGTGTGTTTGCTTTCAACGCTGTTGTGACAGACTCACCTCCAGGGCGTGGACGACGTTGCCACTTGCTTGTGAATACGTACTTCACAACCAGAAGTCATGTCGACACTGTGGAAAAAAATCATCACATCACAAAGGGAAAACGCGCGCTTAGACGCTTTGCCAATGTATGTGCTGTTGATTGCTGCTGGCTTTGTTTGCAACGTACGTTTTGGTGCCCATGTTTGATCCCCTCCTGGACTCTTGCCTGTTGCCACCATCGCGCTTGCTGTCCGCTTTCGAGGTACCACCTTTTCGGTTTCTATCGAGCTCGCTATTGCCAACCTTTGGCTTTTGTAGCCTGCTTTTGGAATCGGTTCGGCAGTGCACATCCTCTCGCTCTCGCTCCATGCAGTGTCGTCACACAGTTGCGTACAATGCAACGCGCTGGTTTCGAGACCAGTGAGGCACAGTTCCCGCACTCAGCATCGTGCCTCTCTCTGCTCAGAAAAGAACGAAAACCGCGTCGTACCTGCTGTGGAAGCAGATCATGGGCTGCATTTCTCGGGGTCCCTTCTTCCCCGTCATCGCTCTCGAGGAGGTTCCCACTTGCGCTCTCTCTCTGCTCGAGCAGGGTTATTCCGATGCCGCGCACTCGAGTCGTCCGGGCGTCTCACTGACGCGAGCAACAGTTCGCGCGTCTGAGCCTCGAGTCGAAGGACCTGGTGCAGACCATTTCGTATCGGACCAAAACAAAAGCAAGACAAGCCGGTCAGTGCAACCTTGTATGCTGCTGCTCGCGACACGTTTCTTCTTGCAGCACCTTTTCGATTTGACGCGACATGGCGCTTTGCTACGAAAACGGAAACGTGTAAGATCAAAAAGTGATAACAGCAGCCTGAAAATCGATCTCGTTGAATGCGGCAGTACCAGGCACCAACCTTGAGTCCAATCTGCTTCCGCTGTGCTAGGAACTCGATGATTGACGCTCGCACTGGACTCGCAGGGCGCTGCGGCAGCCTTGGCTTGGTGGCCTCGATCACTTTGGTGAATTTGTCATCCTGCACGGCACCGAAAACGACGCAAATCAGCGCTTTCTTCTCCATCCGCGAATGCCCCAACATCGAGAGCAGCGTCTAAGCGCACTATCCCGTTACCAGAAACTTCTTTCGCTGCTGCGCCCGCACGTGGTTTTGGTTTTCCTTCTCAGCGATCCACAGGCAGATCTGGTCGTGGAACCTCTTGAGCTGCAGCTTCTTGATGCGCAGTCGTGCCTCGCTCTCCCTGCGCATCGCGTCCGTCTCCGCCTACTGCAAGTCAAAGCCCACCAAGAAGCACTCAGTGCTTGCTTGCACTTGGCTCGCGGCTTCCTGCTTCCCGTACCTTGACGTCAATCGAGTCGACCGATGATCCGTCGTAGTCAGTCACAGGCAAACAGCTACACAACACGAAGAGCTAGTGCCGTTGGCCGAAGGCGTTTGTAGGCGAAGACCAACTCAAAAAGAACGTACTCGGACAGTGGCGCACTCGGTTCCGTCGGTGGAGATTTGACATTCGGGTTGCGCATGTGAACACGACTCGCGTTCTCAAATGTTCACGTACCAGGCCGCTTCTTGTCGCTCTTTGCAGAGTCCGGCATCGCGTCGCGGTCGAAAGTCGCGCTTTGCACAGTAGTCAGTTGAACGCAGTGTCACTCACTCCACGAAGAGACGCGTCGGTACGAGTGACCAACCGACAAAAGTACCAGAGCCTATCCGCCAGCAAAGCACGAACAGCATGCCGTTGACGCAGTACTACCACACGCGCGACCCCATTGAGAACCTGCGCATCCACGTGACGCTGCGCAAGACGGTGGGTGGTTGTGCGAATCACGTGAGCCCCACAGGCCGGAGCTGTTTGCTAAGCTTTGATGTGCGTATGTGGGCAAATCCAAGAGCTCAGCTGGCGAAAGCAATCGCAGATACGACGCCAATGGCGCCAACAGCGTCGACGACGTGGAGGTTGGCACGACGTGGGAGTACTGCTTCCAGTGGCAGGAGAAGAAGTTCAGTGGGCCTGAAAGAGACCGCCAAACGCGATTGCTTGCGAAGAAACTCAAGAGAAGAAAGAGCAAGCAGGTAGGTAGATTTATGCGCAGTTGTTCATTTAAGACTGCTCGTTGGTACTGATGCTTTGATGTCAGGCCGAGGGGGAGAACGACGAGACTCTCACTGAGACGCCGCGTGAGGAGGACTCCAACATGTCAGCGGTGCTCTGCTCCTATATTGATGTGGACAACTACGCTCCCACAGAGGTAACGAACTCTCCAGGAATTGTTGCAAACACATTGTTGGAAACACACACAGCTCAGAGAATCTGTGATTTCTGTAAACGTCGCGCCCCAAAGCAGCAACTCGAGAACCACTCGTTGGTGTCGGAGCCCAGCACGCTTCCATGCCATCTTGCGACTGCGCGATCGAGTCGATTGCCGCGAGAGCATGCGTTTGCTGTTCCATAGACGACAAATGCCGAACGCGCTTGGGTGCGCTTCCACCGAGAAAAGACGCTTCGGCCCATGCATTTAGTCCCGAATCTGGGCGCGGGCTCTACCAGTTCGACCCGCGACCACGCTGCGAGTGAAGTCGTGCTCTGTGCTCTGCGATTTTACCCAGATACCGGGCTGTTGTGCGCCACGCCCGGGTTTTCCGTGCTCACCGACGTGGACGGGGACCCTGACGCGTTCACGAAAGGCCTGAAGTTCTCGACGTACAAGACCGTGGTCGACGGCGCGGAGTTCGAGTTTTCGCTCGACAATGTGAACGACCTGGTGCCACTGGTCCCGTCAGCGGATCAGCAATTGCTGCGAGAGCTCCAGATCCTCGAAGAGCGACAGGATGCCGCACAAGTCGCGAAACACAACCGAATGCACCCACTAACCAGCAGCAACTTTGAGGGCGACGAAGCTGAGAAAGTGCTGATTCTGCAGCAGAAGCTGGTGCTCATGGAGGTCGTGTCGGTGCGGGATCTGGAGGCAGATTGCGCTGTGTTTGCCGAGCTGAACCTCTGATTTCCACGGAATGAAGCATCGCAACACGTTCGCCGTAGTGGTGCCAAGTGGAAACTGAGATCGCCGTCTGCGACGCATCGTCAGGCGACGCCATTGCAAGCAAAAACACGGACCAGGACGTCGCTGTCCAACCTCAAGGGCACTTGTCACGGAGGCACCATCGCTGCGTTTGGGTTCCACACGAAGTTCAACCTCGAATTGCGCAAATCCAAGGAGACACCAGAAGATAAAGCCACAAGGGAAGGAGATCGCGTGCTCAAGGACGAGGATGCAGAAACCACGATGCTCCACGCTATAGCGCCTGCTCTGTCGTTCAGTCTCTATTCGCGCGATTCGTGGGGACGGCAACGCGCCGAGGGCTTTGGCGAACTCGTCATCCCGCCTCCTTGTGGCCACCACGACGTGCACATCCCAATCTCAAAGCCCATCTTGAGTGTACGAGAAGAGCTTGAGGAGTTCTTTCTGGGAACGGACGAACATGAAGACAAAGTGCGCCAGTTCAGCACAAGCGACACCACGAGCCACAATGTGAACAGTCGACTGGGCATGCAACTCCAGTAGACTGGCGCGTTGCTTCGCGTTCGCCTCAACGTCGCCGAGCAGACCCCGCAGCAGCGGCCAGTCGAGCCACTGAGTCAACGGCGATCTGGAGAGTCTCTTGCATCGCACTCACACCATCATCATGCTGCATCTGCATCATCTGGTTTGCGCGTCGTGAAGCGCAGCGTGCATGAGACTCTGCAGACCGTGAAGCTCGAGCAGCGCCTGCCGCAGCCCAGAGCTGTTCTGGGCTCCATGACCACAGGAGGCGCATCAGCTGTTAGCGCGATCTTGGAGCGCCTCAAGACCCGAGATCAAACGTCAACTAGTAGTATTTAATTTCATGAGCTGCTTTGCTCTTTCACAACATGCTTTTATATTCTTCTTCCTCAATCGTCGTCGCTGCCGAGGTCGTCCAGCGGGTTGCCCGAGCGCTTCTTCATCACGCGGAAGAACCCGTCTTCGTTGGTGAACCCGTCACCGTCGCGATCGGCTTCGTCGATCATCTCCTGTATCTCCTCGTCCGTCAACGTCTCGCCCAGCTCCGCGCACACGCGCTTCAGGTTGCGGAACGAGGTCTTGCCCGTGTTGTCATCGCCAAAGAGCTTGAAGATCTTCATGACCTCTTCGCGCGGATCTCTTGCATTCTAGAGAGCGCACACAAAACAAGATCACCAGCTTAGCAAAAATGCAGGCAGAGACCTGGCGACCCAGTGTCAGCTCTCTTAGTGGCATCCGTACCATTTTGCCAGTCATCATCTCGACGAACTCGTCTTGGTTGATCGTGCCCGACTCGTCCTTGTCGATGTCCGCGATCATCTGCCGGATCTCCGCTTTCTTGACCTGGAATCCGAGCGCTCGCATCGCGGCCTTGAGCTCGCGGACGTCAATGGATCCGCTGCCGTTGGTGCCGAACAGCTGGAACGCTTCCTTGATCTCCTCCAGGTCCTCGTCGTTCAGCGCCTGGCACGTGCGCGCAGTCACGCATACATCCATTATCTGATGCACAGCCGCATGCGCACTCGACACGACAACAAGCGCGCACCTTCTTGACCTGTCGGGGCTTGCGCCGCAGCGCTGCGCGCGATCGCGCGAATGCGGAAGCCGACATGCCGGACTGAGAAAGCGCGTGCAAGCAGTGAGTGGCGTCAGCAACTCTCGGCATCGCGCACAAGCGCCGATACCAAGCAGCTCACCATTGTGGCGCTTCGACAGTCGCTCTGCTCTCTCGAATCCAATGTGAGGCGCCATTTGCCTTCAAGTTCTCCCATTTATCGCGACCTTTCAAGCAAGCGTGTGCTGTTTAAAACACCGCATCAACGTCATCCCTTACAGTACCCAAGTCATTTCAACTAGATAGTTTTAAACACCACACCTGTTTTCTGTCACATGTTGCCGTCGCGCTCCGAGAACGATCGAACAAACGTGGCTGCAGCAGTTCGCGATCCGCGCCAAGAGCTCTTTTTGCGAGAGAGATGCAGCGCGTGGGGAGGCAGGCGGCGCGGCAGCTGCGCGCACACGCGACCAAGTCGTACGAGCCCGACAAGCACCGGCTGCTCGTGATCGGCGGCAACGGCTTCGTGGGCAGCAACATCCTGCAACGCGCCGCGCAGAAGGGCATCGAGGTGCGCAGTCTGAGCAAGTCGGGCAAGCCGCAGTGGCAGGACGTGCCGTGGATCGACCAGGTCGAGTGGCACCAGGGCGACGTGTTCAACGACGCCGAGCTCGCCAAGGCGGTCGAGGGCGTGACGGGCGTCAGTACGTAGCCGCGTGGGGATCTGGATTGTGTTGCATGCGGCGCCGAATGCCAACGAAATGCATGACTGCGGCGGTGCTGTAGTCTCGACCGTTGGCGCGTTTGGAAGCAACGAGTTTATGCAGAAAATGTGCGGCGACGCAACGATCGCGGCTGCGAGAGCCGCGCAGAAAGCAGGTACGACGCCGAGGAGTGCCCTTGCAATGGAAAGGCGCTGCCTGCTGCCTTTCGTTTGACTGGCAACTGGTGGGAACTCGTGCTTGGTCATCACACAGGCGCAGAGCGATTTGTGTTTATTTCCAACTCGCGCGTGGGTTCCTATGTGGCAACGTGGGCGCCACTTTACGGCTACTACGACGGAAAGGAGCGCGCTGAAGCGGCCGTCTTGGCACGGTGAGTACTACTTGAAAACTTGCATCAGCATCGAGTGTGTTGGCTCGAATCTCACCATCCTCTGTCGTGTTTCTATGCGCGGCGCACAGCTTCCCAAAGACCGGCGTCTCGCTCCGTCCTGGCTTCATCTACGGTCTGCGTCGCGTTAACTCGTACAGCATCCCGCTGCAGCTCGCGGGCATCCCGATGATGGCGCTCTCTCGAAACCTCGGCGCGGTGTCGTCCATTGTGTCGCACATCCCGTTCTTCGGCGACGAAATGCGCGCCGCGATCCCCGTGAGCGCGGTCGCGAAGGCTGCGGTGCTGAGCGCCATCGGTTCGGTCCACGGCCAGACGCTCGACACGACCAACATGCTCGAACTCGCCGATTCGTTCCACAACACGCTTTGAGGTGGCGAAATGGTTGCGCATTTGTACGCCCAATCCATTTTGCATATGAAAAAAAGAATCTCCAATTGAGGAAAAGAGTGAGAAATTAAACTGACACACACAAAATAAATAGCAGCCACTTCTGTTTCTATCGGTTCGCCATGGCCTGTGCCGTGTACTTCATGCCTGAGAGTCCAATTTTCTTCTTCCGCTCCTCGGCGTCCATCTTGCGCTGTTCGAGCTCACTCACGCGGTCTTTCCAGTATTTCTATCCATCCAAAGCAAGAGTCACAAGGTGCGTCCGTCAGTAGCGGTCCACACAAAGCAGCTTCATGTGGGCGGCATCAACGCACGCCTTTCTGCCGCTGCTCTTGCTTGGCGAGCTCCTGCTGCAGCGCCTTCGAGTCTTCTTTCGTCGCCTTGGACTGCGTGCTGAAGCAGAGCTCATCGAGCGTCTGCACCTGTAGATGCGCATCTACACAGTCAGCTGCCAATACTGGGGTGTGGACAAAGCTCCCAGCCTGCTCGGTTACCCACAAATCTCGCACGGACATCGCGTCGGCCGTGAGCTCGAGTAGCTTCTGTCCATTCGAGCCAAAGATCACCATCTCCAGCGCGCCTACGAGTGACGATCCACAGAGCCATCGCAAGTCAATCCAGCACAACCCCAATTCAGTCATGAACAGCATCTTACCACTCGGACACACTTCCCCGATGCGATGGATCGGGATTTCTTCGGCGCGGCTCGAGCCCGTGGTGAGCCGCCACAGCAGCCTACGACCAGTAAGATCCATGCCGGGGTTAGTGCAAAGAAGAACAGCAGCATGCATGCATGCGCGCGTTCGCTTGTAAGATGCGCGCACCGCGTCGCAGTTGGGTTCAACTGGAGGTAGATGTGCTCCGTCTTGCTGAGCACGCCCAGGTGCGTCGTCTTCTTCTTGAACTCGCTGCCTTCCTTGAGCAGCTCCTGCCGCTGCAGCATCTCGCTGTTGCCGGCGCCGCAGCACACGTTCCCCATGGCGCTCGCTCACAGAACTGACGCCGACACGTACGCTTCGTTGCGCTTGATATGCTGCTGCGTCCTCCCTCTCACGCACACGCACGCATGCACGCACGCACTCGCACAGATGCGCGCAGTGATGGCGTCGGTCTTCTTTCGCTGCTGATGTTCGAGTGTTGCACCCAAGAATAGACGAGTAAGTTTGCAAAACCAGGTAGGCTATCCGTATCAGCACACTTGAGCGCATCAGTGGTTTCTTACGTGTTTTCGTTCACTCTGGTAAATACGCACCTTGCTGTGCGCGAAATGATACTTGCAATGGCTGACCTTATTATCAGCACGCAGCCAATATTGGCATCGTGCAGTGAAAACGCTACGCTCTTTGCGAAGGACGCATAGAAAGCGTATGCTCGAAGTACCAGCAACCACGACAGAGACAGACTGGCGGCAACGGCGATTCCACACAGGCGACAAGCTATCGGCAAAATGGAAAGGGTAGCACGAGACGTCAATAAATATGGATTGTGTTACCGACTTTCATACAATGTTCACTGTGCCTTTGACGCAAAAGAAAAAGCAAACCGAGGAGGCCGCGTAGGTCGAACAGGATATCAGAGACACAGCTGCTGCTGTTGTTGGCTAAAAGCGCAGCGGCGCTGGGACCGCCATCTTGATCTTGGAGGCCTTTGCGCGGCTTTGACCGTTCACCAACTCGAGCCAGCGAGTCATTCGTTCAACGTGGTCGTCGGACTGGTCTGCTCCGCCGCTTCCGTTAGCACGCTTGATGGCGCTTCGTACGGCGGAGGGAGTGGCTGGAGCAGTCGGCAACGAGCCACCCGCATTTTTCTGACCGGCATCTCACTTCATCGCGGCGGCCATGACGGCATCTGTAATGGGGCTCCCCCATCACATGGGTTCCCGGGTCAGGAGAGTGTGGGTTTTCACCCACACGGGTTTTACCACCTCTTCTAAACCCACCCACTACGTACAGTCGGTGACACATTAATATGTGTCACTCATGAACACT
>JAADVP010000081.1:0-40665 GCA_023335675.1 Globisporangium solare
GTGTGCAGCCGCAAGGAGTTCTCAGTGTTGGACATCATCTGATTGCGAACTTTCTACGAGCGAACGGCTGCAACTTGTTTCCCGACAAAGATATCTTTGATTTCATTCATCCATATGTAATATTACTATAAATTGCACATCCCCGAATAATATCCGTATATTTCGTATGGGCTGTACTATACAATGTTATATTTCAAGAGGCGCAGATTTTTTATTTAAATTTGGAAAGGGAGTAGTTTGTTTATTGCCCCTTTTTTAGTGTCTGGGTTACTCTAGCCGGTGTGGGTGGTTGGGTGAAACTGGTTCCCAGGATGGGTACACTTTGGGTTATTTATAGGGTGGGTGTCTCGCAAATAAATGGCTTCAAAACGTGTGGGCACCAACGCGCCAGTGATGCTTGCAATGCGGCCGTACGTGGACGCTGCCAGGGCTATGGACATGAACACTGGTCTAATGCGACTGGCTGTGTGTGTATGTGTGCACCAGTCGGAGCATCGGGTTCGATGGCGATTCCCCGGCGGCTGAGGTGCGCGCGGCGCTGCGGCGCATCCTGCTGACCTCCGACGCCTCGCGCCGCAGAGAAGACTACGAGTTTCTCGACAAATATGGTAACCTATGGAAGCGCCACGTGCTTGGCGGTACTGGGGACTCACGCGTGCGTGGTGGCACCTGCAGTCCACTGCGTGAACTACTTTTCCGACATCCCACCGCGCGAGCGACTGCGGTACCTCAAAGCCGTCAAGGGCATGGAAATCGACAAGGGCGAGGCTCTGTTCCACATCGGCGACGCCGCCGACGCGTTCTACTGCGCCATGTACGGCTCGCTGAACGTCGTGATGGACTTTGCGCACATGGCGGCGCCGACGCTGAACGAGTTCGAGGAGATCCTCTCTCGCGCACGCGTGCGCTCGAGTCTGCTCAACCCCAGCAGCACGCAAGGTAGGCGGTATGCATACGCGCAGAGAATCTATTGCTATACAACTGCGGTGGGCTGTTAACACCGGTAACTGCGGGCGACGCTGTAGACCTCTCGCAGGACGCCAACTACGTCGTGCGCACGCTGAAGACGCTCGAGTGCTTTGGCGACGTCGGGCTGCTGCTGAGTGATCCGCGCCGCACGGCGTCCGTCGTCGCGGACGAGCGCACGCTGCTCATGGAGATTGACAAGGAGGCGTTCTTGGACCTGCGAAGCGCCAACATCGGCCGAGAGCTCAGGTAATAGCACCGCCCATGCATTTGCTGAAGTCCCGCGTTTGCTCGTGGCTTTCACGAGCTCTCGCTTGACAAACAGAGAGAAGGCCACGTTTCTGTCGAGCGCCCGGGGCTTTGACCGCTGGGAGACCGACCAGACGCTCAAGCTGTGCGCGCGCATGGAGAAAGTCGCGTTTTCGTGCAACGACGTCGTCGTGCGCGAGGGCGAGCTCGCGAGTGAGTGAACTATGCGCGACCACGCAAGTCCGAACGCTGCACTCATGCCTTCTTTGTCGACAGACTACTTTTGCTTTGTGCGCCGCGGCGAGCGCCGCTTCGTCAAGCGCTTTAACGTGTGCTCACAGCGTCCATCGCCGCCGCAGGACTCGAACACCAAGGCGTCGTCCGGCACCTTCGTCGAGATCTGTACGGTCGGGAGCCGCCACTACATCGGCGCGTACGAGATCGCGCTCGGCGAGGTCAACGCCGTGTTCTCAGCGCTCGTGACGTCGTCCACCGCGATCCTGTACCGCGTCGAGCGGCTCGAGTTCCGCCACGTCGCGCTCAAGGACGCCACCATCAACTCGCTCCTGAAGCAGGAGGCGCTGGCGCTCAGCGGACGCATCGACGCCTCAAGCGTCGCGCGAGAACTGCGCGCCAACGCGGCCTGGGAGCAGTACAAGCGCGAGCTCGTGGGCTCCATCTGCTCTAAGTGCCTCGCTCCGAGCCCGAGGCTCCCGCCCGTCGCTCCAGCGACCAGTTCCGTCATGAACAGCAGCAGCAGCACGTGCGCGCGGTTGCCAAGGAGCCCAGGCCCACCCCGCAGCCCGCGGACGCACCCGAGCGCCCAGCGGAGATCGAGCATCCTCGTGCTGAACCCGTCGAGTCCGCAGCGCGGGCCCGCGCGAGACAAGCAGTGACTCGAGGTACACGTTCGTTTGCTGCTGTTGCCTGTGTTTATGGCAGCTCTATATGGCGCTTATGGCTTTATGTATGTGTATATGGCATTACAGTGGGCCAAGACGCGCGCACGCGCGATCGTCACGGGTCAGAATGGCGAGCGCATCGATCCGCCAGACGACCAGGTACGCGCGTGTGCGTGTCGGCTGCGTATCGCGTGTATATGCACATGGACTACGCATGCTGCTTTCGCCCACTCTGGCTTTACAAAATTGCATCATTCATCATTGCATGGGCCATTATGTGCAGGCGATCGCGAGCAATATCCAATGGAGCACGACGGCCAAAATCCTCGGCGGCGGTGACGACGACAGCAAAGTCACGTCCGCCGCCGTGTCCTTGTTCACGCGCAGCGACGACACATAATAGCGGCGCTCGCATCAAGTAAACCAACGAAGCGGCTCTTTATGATAAATTACAGTCTACAGCTACTATTGCCGGCGAACATGGGTTGTTGTTTGCTAAAGGGATCCTTATCCCGTCGTCTGGGCGGAGATGGCTGGCCGCTATGCGTGCATGTGCACGAGCTCCGTGTCCTCGGTGATGGGGTACAGCTGCTCGAACTGGTGCGCGGTGTCGTGCGGCGACTGCAACGCGACGCGCGTGGGCGGCGGGAAACCGCGGCGCTTGTTGTTGACGCTGCTCGAGCTCAGTTCCGACGTTGAACTGCTGGGGCTGCGCTCCTCCGGCATCTTCGAGTCCGAGTCGTTCGTGGCCGTGGACGCCGTCGAGCCGTTCGACATGGCGAGCGGGTTTTCCGGGTTCACGATCTCCAGGAACGCGCGGATCGTGTCCAGCGCGACGCAGCTCGTGTTGGCGCAGCAGCGCAGCTGGCGCTTGGGCGCCATGCGGTACACGCGCAGCATGGCGTTCACGAAGCGCTGGAGCACGACGAGTCGCTCGCGCGCAACCGCGAGGTCGGCGCTCTTCTTGCCAAATATCTGGAGCGTGCGGCGCGGGAACTTGAGTTGGGTGAGCTGCGCGAGCTGCTTGCACGCGCCGTTGCCGCAGTGGCGGTTCGCCTCGAGCAGCGCAAAGAGCTCCTGTCGCAGCGAGCGGAACTGCGAGAACCGCTTCTGGATCACAAACTGCTCGGCGCCCGTGTCCACCTGCACGACGTACACGCAGTGCGTGGGCTTCTTGCTGCGCTTCTTGCTTTGCGTCGCGGGCGGTGGCACTGCGTTGGCTGCCGACACGCCGAGAAAGCGCACAGCCGTCGTCGTGAGCCGCACGGCCTCGACGTCGCTCACGACGGACGACGGACGCACGCTGCCGGACAGCGACGCCGAGGACGGCAGCGAGAAGCGCTGCAGCACGGGCGCCGACGCGCGGTGCTCCAGCTGCGGCTTGCGGTCGCTCCAGTACGTCGGGCCGGCGGCGTCGTACGAATGACGACGCAACGGCACGCTGTCGCTATTTTCTGTCGTCGTCACCACGCCTGGCATGTCGGATATGGAATATGGAGACGCCGCTTGTTATCCGCCAATTGCAAAGTGAGCAGACGGAAGATGTGAGTAAGGAAGAACTTCACTTGATCGGTTGCCATATAGAGAGAGAGAGGCGGGCAGACGGGGCGGCAGAGAGGCGAGGAATATGGCGGTTTGTATGGCGACTGCACTGGCCAGACGGACTACGGTTATTGCAATTTATGATCCGGCCGCGCACCCCCTAGCCCTGGAATACAGAATAATGCAAGATTCGGGGAGGCAGCAACTCGCGTATAAAATACGTATAAACTACATCGTTTATAGGCTCGCGATGGATGGCTCTCGTACGACTGGCCATTAAAAAACCGACGATGCCGCGAGTTGCTTGCTGTGCGTCTGCATATGGAATACATAGTGACATGCTTTGTGTGTACTATATAGTGCGATTGTAAGTGAACGCTCCGTATCCATTGGTCACCTGGTAGTATTTCTCTTTGTTCCCCTCGCGCGCCCCATATCCACTAATGGATTAGGCAAATTACGCAAACGCGTAAAAAACAAGTGCGCCAACTGATCTGGACGCTGATTAGATGCTTCATTTCTCTTTATGCATTCTGTTCGTTTAACCTGCTGGTGGTGCTGCTTCGGCGCTCTGGTTGCAAGTGTGGAAGAAACCACATGGGTCCTCACAAAACATTCGTGAGTCAAGTGCGGCAGACGTATGTGTGTGGAAAAGGGGGTGACACGCGCTGCGCATATGCTTCAGTTTGTTCACAAGTCCAAGAGAAGATAAAATATAAAATACGAAGTAGAGAAGTGTACCCATTCCGATAGGTTCAAGAAGTTTTGTCCAGATGTGATATCCTATTTAGTATACAGAACTCAAGTGAATTTTTATTGTGGACATCGACATCCAAACGACAGTCCAGAAGACAAATCAGAGTCAACAGGTACACTGTATACATTTTTTAGTCTTTCTACAGCATGCACCTACGTACGATTTGACTTGCCAAAAATGACTGTTTAGTCTGAATATTATCTTGTAATTTACCGAAATCGGTTGTAATAAATAAAATAGAATGTCCCGAATGAAACGAATCGGCGGATTCGTTGAAAGGAAATATAACCTGACTCCGTCCAGCGGCAGCAAAATCGCGGCTTGTCTGCTCTATGACGCACAAACGGACGCGCCCTGAACTTTGTATTCCACCAATACTTCTGCAGAACCAGGAGTCGGTTCGTAAAAGGAACGCGTGGATGGTACAGACATGCGAGCAAATGCAATTGAGCTTGGTACACGGCGTCTGTGATCGCATACAAATTACGTATTTGTCGAGTCCAGAATACAAAGTATGTAACTTGTGTGCAATTACAGGAGGACGTGCTCTGGCGTATTTTGGCTGTGGTCAGATAGCGCATTTCAGCTGCTGGCCCCTTTTCTCTTGCCCGAACGTAAATTACGCGTAAGTTACCGTTTCAGGTGACACACGATGACGCTTGCGCAGTCAGCAAATCCCGCATTTTGTCCACTTGTCGCGTTGGTCCCTCGTTAGCGGTGTGAGCCACCAAAGTGTCCTCATGCGGGATAGACATTGTCCCGAATTGAACACTATTACTTTCGGGACCGCATCACTCCCTTGTGCAACCTCTTGCACCCGGGACAAAATCCGGTTTCGATCCCTTGTTTCGGGACGCTTGCCCACATGTCGCACGTGCTCACAAACACTCCTGCACATTCTTCAATCAAACTCCCCCATCAATCATTTTGAAAAGCTCCGATCTTGTTCTCCCCAAGCACCCGAAATGGCGACGACGAGCGCCACACCGCCTGCCGACGTCTTCCGCCGCAGCGACGAGCTGCGCACGCTCATCGCGCCGCACTTTGTGCACAGTAGCGTGCCGCGGGACAAGCCCATCCCCACGAACGCCTGGTGGGGCAACCTGCTCGCGTGGGACGGCCAGCGCGAGAGCGACGCGATCTTCAGCTCGCCGTACACGTACAAGGTCGTGCAGGGCCAGCCGGGCGCGATCGGCTGCGGCTTTTCCGTGAGCTACCTGGCCCAGTACCGCGTCGATGGCCCGAAGAACGACAACGGCGCGATCCGGTACTACTACTACCCGCCGACGATCAAGAACCTGCTCTTCTCGGCGCAGGAGTTCGGCGTGATGAACACAGCGCCGCCGTTCACGATCGATGCGTGGGACGACCTTGGCGTCGTGCTCACGCTGGCGGTGGGAGTAGCCATCATGCGCACGTACTTGGCAGTGGGCAGTGCGTTCACGACGGTGCAATACGACGATCTGCATGTGCAGCTGTGCTCGGACCACGGGTGGCTCACAATCAACAACCAGCCGATCCGCGAAGGTCAGGAATACGTTGGGCAAAACTTTGTTGTGACGCTGAACAATGGGCAGAAGTGGATCCTGTACTTTTTCCCGACGCATGGGATACGCAACCAGGGCACGGCCATCCGCTTCCAGAGTAACAAGCTCACGACGACGCAAAAGTTCAACGGCATTGTCCAGGCAGCGTACGTCTCGAACAGCCCGCCTGGCGCCGAGTCGGACTCACGTATCCTGCAGCTCTACCACTCGACATCGGGTGTGTTCGCCAAAGGCGCCACGGTCTTGCACGACAAAGCCGATGCGTTCAGCTTCGACTGGAACCTCGTCGTCGCTGCTGGTGCAGAGAGCAATTTGTTTCTGCACTTTGCGCTAGACCACCTGCGTCAGATGTTCGATGCGTCAGCGTCCGGTGCAGTTGTGAACCCCGAGCTCACGCTCCACTCTCACACGCGCGGACCCGTGCGGGCGTACGCGACGCGCACGCGGTCGCACAAGTGGGTGTTCCGCATCCCGCTGCCGATCCACGGCTCGGTGGAGAGATTCACGGCGTTCTATCCGCCGCACGCGGATCTCCCTGCTGCCAAAGTCGCGGCGCTGAACCTTGCCGGCATCGTCAAGGACGAGATCTACGGGGACTGGGACCAAGCGCTCCCGCACGAAGGCAGCTACTACTTCAAGGGCAAGGCGCTGCAAAAGTTCGGCACCATGTGCCTCGTCGCGAAGAAGCTCGCGGAGACGACCAACCCGGAGCTGCACCCTGTTGCGCAGCACGGCATTGCGCGCCTAAGAACGATCCTGAGCACGTTTGTGGCCAACAAGTCGGCGTACCCGCTCGTGTACGACACAGTATACAAGGGCGTGATCAGCAGCGAGGCGTTCGTGAAGCGCGACATCAACGTGGACTTTGGCAACGCCGTGTACAACGACCACCACTACCACTACGGCTACCTGATCACGGCGGCTGCGATGCTGATGCACTTGGACCCTTCGTGGCGCAGCTCTGCGGGCGCCGTGCCCGTGCGAGCGTTCATCGACACGCTCATCCGCGACGTGATCAACCCGGCCGACGGCGAGCAACATTTCCCGCGCTTCCGCAACTTCAACTGGTTTCTCGGCCACTCGTACTCGCACGGCGTGACGCCCATGGCTGACGGCAAGGACGAGGAGTCGACGTCCGAGGAAGTCAACTTTTTCTACGGCGTCGCACTCTACAGCCAGCTCACGCACAACATGCAGATGGAGACGCTCGCGAAGCTCATGCTCAAGGTGTACACGCTGGGGGTCAACACGTACTTTTTGATCGACGACGCGAACCAGATCCACCCGCCGGCGTTCCGCAAGAACAAGATCACGGGCATCTTCTTCGACAACAAGTGCGACTACACGACGTGGTTCAGCCCGAACAAGGAGTGCATCCACGGCATCCAGATGCTCCCGGTCTCGCCGATCACGCAGGCCGTGCGCTCGACCCAGTTTGTCAAGGAGGAGTGGGACCAGGTGCTCAGCAAACTGCCGTTCGTCAAGGACTGGCGCGCGCACATGTCGGGGTGGACGTCGCTGCTCTTCGCCAACTACGCCGCGATCGACAGCGACCTCGCGTGCCACGTGCTCGCGCAGTGCCCCATGGACGATGGGCTCAGTCGAGCGTGGGCGCTCTACATCGCAGCCACGCGAGCGCAAAACTGGTAGATGGATGCTCGCTCCCCCATCGACTGCGATGCGCGCATTTGGTGTCGTTTCGCGTCTTTTATGGCTACTGTGGTTGTGACTGAACTGCGCAAACTTGACTTTGCTTTTTTGCGTGTGTCTTGGCTCATTGAAATTGCTGACGAGCGTAGTCGACAATGTCGTTCGTTGATTTTGGCTGAAAGAAACTCGCTTCGTATCTTCTGAGTAAAAGCAAAAAACATTCCATAGCTTCTACTAGTAATTGGCAGCTTACTTTTTTGCGCGTCTTTTATTGCACAAGGGTATGAAGCAGCGATTGCGCCAACTCGCTCACGGACGGCGCAATGGAGCGATCGCGCACGGCCTGCAGACTCCTAAACGGTCGATAGCAACGAGAATGTTACGCAAGCCATTCGAACACATTTCACCACGCATTTTCAAGTACAAACGCACATGATCAGCTGTCGGTATTGCTCTTCCGATACGGCGCGGAAGAAATCGGGCAGTTTGCCCATGATCGCGCCAATCACCTTCAGCCCATTCAGGCAAACCTGGTGCCCACACATAGAAAGAATGACACACAAGTGATGAAATTCGCACGTTGGCGAAAACGCACAACTCATTTCCTGTATACCGCCTACCTGCTCGCTGGAGGAACTCTTGAGGAGTGCGGTGACTGTCGTGAAACAGGTCGTCAGCATTTTCAGATCGTAGGCGTTGGTCGCCACCACCAGGTCGGTGCTTTTATACACGATTGCGAACAGAATCTGCAACAATAATGACAAAGTAACAACGAGGTTGGGCTTTCTCCCCATCGTAGCTCACGCAGATCTGAACGAATGAAGTAAAGCAACTCACCTGAAGCGATCCCGCGAGGATGTCGTCTCGGGGAGTCCCCGACATGTAGACAACGAGTCTGGGTATCGGGTTACTGGCCTTAAACGCAGGCATGGTTGTCGAATCCAGACGTGCAAGCATGCTAGCATGCGCCACGCAATGATGCGTCACGGAGAGCGATGGTTAGCGCAACACTCATATTGGAGCATCATCAACACACGGGGCCAGCGTACCTCAACAGAATGTTGCAGCAACAGATTCGAACTTGGGGCGGGAGACTGGACTGACGGCCTTCCGAAGAGCTGCTCACCAGCAAGAGGGCTCGCATGTGCACTGCGCGCACAAGTTCATCGCTGGATCGAGCCCCTGAACTTCCGTCACTCGCGAGGTCGTTGGACGTGATCCAATCCAGCAGCAAATCCAGCAGCGACAAGCCTCGCTTGCCTTGCTTTGTCTTCGCCATGTTGCGCAAAATCAGGAGCGCGACGCAGTCCATGCACCCCATCTGGAGATCCGCGAGTAGTGATCGCTCTGCTCCTGTGGTCTCGCCGACGCACGGGATACTCAGGATCTGCAAGATGATCGATACAATGATCGGTACAAGATTCGGATCCGCGTACACTTCCACGTCTTCATTGATCACGCGATTCAGGTAATACATCATCAGCTTCGCCGCTGTGATCCCGCAGAAGCCTGGCATCTCGATTCCTTTCAGAGCTGGTTCGTACAGCGACTCGGTGAACGATGTCGCGCTAATCAGTGGCGCTTCTTCGCGGAGAAACGCGAGCAGCTGAGCAAAGACGAATGGAACCACACGCGCTGGAGCAAACTTGGCTAGAATCTCGACCGCAAGCATCTTGACCTCTTTGAACTCTAAGGGATCGAGAACCTCGAGTGCCAACAAGTGGAACAGATCGCAGCCAAGGTCTCGGCTACCAGTGCCGCTGATGCCTTGGACAATCTCCTCGATGTGCTGTAAATCTTCAACTTCGCACTAAACACAGTAAAGAAAAGTGTTCAGAAATTTGCGTCGATAACATCGATGCTAGACCACATGTGTACTTACATGAAGCTTCCCGTCGAACTGTTTGACAAAGCAGGACCGCGGGAGCACGCGAAGCACTAGAACCGGCGCTAGTCGTGCAAATAACAGCGCTTCCACTGCGGCGGCGGCTCCGGTAGATTGGTCTTCGAGAAGACGCTCCGTGAGTCGAGTCTGGGATTTCATGTGCTGCGTAAGACTCGATACAATCGATTGGAAGACGTCGCCGTCAGCCCAACCCGCGGCCACGAGTTCACGCGAGAAGCGCAGCAGGAACGGATCTCGAGGAGACCCGCACACTTTCCGCAGCAGCACGTGCATGATCCGGGTTCGCTTGGACGTCGAGGTAACGTGCTTTATCCACCTGCACACAGCAAGGAAACAGCTCGAGTCAAGTGATGAAAATGGTAAGGCGACTGAGAGTCGCATGCACATACCCTTTCGTTGAAAGAGACAAGACAGTCTCGTGGAACCCCTGAGTGGCATTATTCGTCGAACCGGCAGGCAACGAACGTTGGCTCTGGGTTAAATCCCGTGGGGATGTCGCTGTTGTTGTGACACCATCTTGTCCATGAAGTTCGACGCCAGTTCGACGGAATCGATTTTCATCTATGAACGCTGACGCGACGTCTTCCAGAGCGACGCCGTCTGCAGCAGCAAAGAGGACAGCGAGTCCGATCGAGGACACGTACTCGCCGACAGCGTCAACGTTAGCGAATGCTCGTGTGAAATACGCCACATCCAGCAACGGAACGCTCAGAAATGCCTACGCGAACGACAAAGAAGAAGAAAAAGCGCCAATCCATCAAATGTGGCAACAAGACTCAAAGATCTAGTTGTAGGACGACGAAAACGTACGTGCTGGCGGAGAAGAGCGTCGTTCACCGCAAGCAGTTCAAGAATCGCTGGCGAGAGTTCATGCCTGCGATGACGTGGTTCACGCAAGACGAGTCAATACGCTGTTACAGCAGCGAAGAAGTGCGGTGAGATTGTACCTCCACATGGTCTTTGCCTCAGTCGACTGCAACCGACCGGATACAACGGGGATCAAGCTTAAAGCAGCCTGCGATCGGAAGAACACACAAGTGAGTGAGTGCTCTCAACTGTCAGCGTTTGCAGCACAGTCTTGTTGACCAAAACGCACCATCGCGGTGCTCTTGTCAAACGATCCCAGACGCGCTTTCAGCTCAGACACGCAGCACCCTATATGCAGGATAACGTAGTCGACGATGAACTCTTTCAGCAAGAGCTCCACGGGATCCCTGGCACTCGACGAACTACGGGGACCAAGCGCGCGCTCGTAGCATTGCAGCAACCAAGAGAACAGTGCGCGATGGTCTTCTTCGGTCTCGACAAGTTGGAGCGTCTTCTTCTCCTTGGTGTCATGCTCAGCGTCGTCGAGAAGAAACGCCTTCAGCAGTTTCACAATCAGACTCGGCAGCGACAAGGGAAGTCTCCTTCGAATGCATATCTCCAGACCATTTAAGAGGTACAGAAGAAACTTGCCCTTTGCCTCGACATCCACCAGCACCGCCTGCAACAACTCCATTGGACCGCTTGTCAGGCTCATCAAGATACAAAGCCGGCGAAGCTGCGCTGCCAGCAACTCTGTGTTATCTCCCACACGTCGCTGGGTTTTGTTGGTCAAAGCTTGCGACCACTGCTGCGCGAGTGTGCGCTTGATGGCCTCTATGGGCTTCGTCCTGTGTATCCTCAATATCACATCACTTCGTGCGCACAACAGCATCCCGGTCGCGTTCCAGTGCCAGCAGAGCATGTTGAGCGCGTCAACGACGCACTCTGGATCATCAGAGACAGCCAGCACTCGATAGACGTCAACATACGACTTGAGTTGCGCGAGCGCACTCACAAGAAGCACTTTTCGTGGCGAGTGTGAATGGTATCGCCGCAGAGTGGATACTGCAACTTCGACTCCGTTCTAGGACACACATCAACCCAGTCCCGTTAGAAAAGGCAGCAAGCAAGACTCAAGTTCGACGCCAAATCCTTGCTGTGCTCACCAAAAGCGAACTCTGAGCCTGTGATAATAGTGTGCGCTTTGCTGCTCTTGAGAGCGAGAGTATCCAGCCAGCGAAATCACAGCAAACTGCTATCAGCGTCTCCAGTGCGACGAGCCCCAGCTTTGTCAGCTTTATGCGATCTGTAGCTCCTGAAGAACACGAGGCACGCACAACACACAACGCCGTCATCCAAGTAAAAAAAAAAGCCAAAGCACAGTGTTACGAGGCCACGCATACCTGTTGCAGTTACACTGCCTTGCTGCACGAGCTGGACCAGTTGCAGGATGCACGCAGTCGTCACGTCGCCGGCAAACGAGGTTCTCTCTTCTCCGCTTGCGGCTGGTAGTAGAAGCTGCTGGCGATGCAGCTGCACCAACTCAAACAGGACGAGAGCAGCAGCGAACTGCTTGTTCTTATCGCTTGATGACGTGAGCCACGTCAATAGGGTCCCAACAACGACTGACCCCGATCCCGCAGCGTTGCTTGCACTTTGTCGTGACGAAGCAGAGTCACGCGTGTGTGTTACTGTCCAGTAGAGCAGCGCAAAGTACTTGCGCGCCTCGATGTTCCACACACACCAGTTTTCTTTGGAGGCGCTGCAGTTGCTCATCATTTGCGCTAGGAACGCGCTTGTGAGGGTCGCAATCAGGTTTCTGCAAGCACCAACAAGCGACAAGCGACACCACGTTCAAGCTCACTGGCAGAGACATGAGCAATAATAAGGGTCTCACCTGGGCGCATCATCTTCGTCGCGTTCCGACTGGGAGCTGCTGGCTGCGCTCGCAATCGCGTCCTATTCAACAACTCATTGTCAGAGACCACCACACAAAGTTGCTCATCACCGGCGACAAGTTTAACGGCAGCATACCAGCACAAGCTGCAAATTCGCGATCCGCTTATGGTCTGCGAGCGTCAACAGCGGTTCGTCCTGCACAACACACAACAGACATATACCTGCCCTTAGCATAACTCTATTGCAAGTCTTTTTCTACTCGTTGATGTCGCACGCACCGCGTTGCTCTGGGCTCCATTCGGCTCCTCAGCAACCACCATCACGTTTACGTCGCGTGCGGCGCCATTCTTCACCATAGCGATGCCGCGCGTCGCGCTTTCGTCTCCACCAAAGAGCAACGCCGCACCATGCGTCTTGCGCTTCGTCTGCGCTGCGATCGCGCGCTCCATCTACAACAGCAGCCATTGCGCACATACACACACACTCAGAAGTCACCTTTCCGCCCCAACAGGCTGTGCATGCGCGCGCGTCGTACGTGGACGAGCGTGCTCTCGCGCACGAAGCGCAGCAGCCGCCCGACGCTCTCGTGCGCCATTGTGAAATTGAACCGCGTTGTTGTTGACACACATAAAAGCAACTGCTTTGAATACAAGCCCCTCTTTATAATAATGGCCACATAGCGTGTGGGGGAAAATGGTGGAGAGTTGTTGTGCTTGCTATTAGTGTTTCTTCGTCTACTCCTTGAACTCGAGCAGCGTGCGCGCGACCAGCAGTCCCATGTCGTAGAAGGACGACACGGCGGCGCGCAGCAGACGGATCTCCGTGGCTTCAAAGTGGCTGCGCAAGCGACGCAAAAGCGCAAACGACGCAAAAAAAAGAAAAGAAAAAGCAGAGCGAAGGTTAGAGACAAGCACATTCCCGAGGACAGAGCATGCGCAGCAGAGCAGGCAACATAACAGCAGCAATGGGCATCCACACGTACACGATGAGATTGGCGCCCTCGACGGCGAGCGTGCGCGTGATCTTGTCGGGCTGGAGCTCGGCGTCGACCTGCAGCGTCTCGAGCGCGTACGCGGCGTCGACGGCCTCTGGGAACGCCAGCGAGATGTCACTGCAGCGCACAAAAGGCGCATGTTATTGAGGGTCCACGTGAGCGAACGCACGAGGGCGTCCATGGAGAGCGAGGCTGTCGACGTTCCTACCATTCGTATGGGTGCGTTGCGCTCATGTTTGTCGTTTGGCGATAGTGCACAATGGAAGGCTCGATAGAAACGGCTATTAGGAATCGGATGCGTTTCTATTTGTACAGAATAGTAAATTCTCGGACGTATCGGTGCTATATGAGTAGTTTATGTTTCAGAACCAAATTAGAGAGACACAACTGGTGTGTGTACCCATAACGGAGTCAGACTCGCTAATCTTTTGCTCCTTGAAGAATTCCGGATGACGACAAGCAAATTTTCCGGCGCGTGTTTACTACTTCTGAGTCCAACTACGCGTTTGTATTATCCTTCGCAAAACGAGGGAGAGAAGCCGGCAAAAAGCGTCAACACGCTGAGCGACTGGAAGCTTCTTTTGCTCTTGCGTCCGTCGACCCTTATGCGAAAATAATGTGCGTCGTGTCTTGCACGAGCACACCGAAGTGGTGACAGCGACGTCAAGAGCGCGTTTTCACACTGCATCCTGGACTTTACCACCAGTAGATGGATGTAGCGTCTGTCAATATTTGTCCATTTTGTCCTTAATCTCGTGTAAAAGCCAAGCACCCATTTGACGAAACACAAAACGAGAATTTTGAACGCAGCTGCATGATTGGTTCAAATCCTTTGTTCAACGAAATACAAAAAAAAACGGTAAATTTCGTCAAATACAAACTATGCGAATCTTTGGATGCATGTGTGTCCCACACACTGTTCCCACCTCGCAGGTCCCACTTCCAACTGTCAGCGCACACAATAACACAACAGCAGGCATTGCACTTGGTGGCAGTCGCGTACGAGCGAGGCCACCTCATGGATTCAGACGGAAGCGCATGCACATCTACAACAGAGTTGGCCTTATTCAGTCAGTACCACTGCGCACCCGCAACGGAAAAACAAAATACCGCCACCTCAAACTTGATTGTCCCACGAAATCTGTGGGATCTTCCGTCCTCTCCTTTTTGTAACGGAAGAAAAGAAAATCCACCATTAATTTAGCGATCTCGTAACTTACGCGTCTGACTTCCCATGTCAGACGCCGCATTCCCCATATTCCCCATATTCGGCCACTGCGCGCGAATCGACGGCTCGGATGCTCAACCCCGTGAAGACGGTCGTCAAGTGCTGCGGGTGCGTCGTGCTCTCGCAGCTCATCGGCGTGCTCGTGTTGCTCGGCGTGCTCGCGGCGTTCATGCTCGTGTTCTACCTGTACGCTGTGCCGTGGGGCGAGGACCGCATCCGCGACGCGCTCCACCTCGGCAGCGACGTCGACATCGGCTCGCTCAACGCGAGCGTGATCGCCGCCAACAACTGCTCCGGGTGCGTCTTCGGCGTCAACACCGACTGGCCCACGAACACGACCGGCGCGCTGCATTTCCTGGACACGAGCGCTGGTCCCACGGCGTCGGCCGTGATCGCGACGTCGCTGGCTGCAGGCGCGGCCGCGGGCGTCGGCTCGATGCTCTGGGCGTCGTTCTTCCCGTCGGCTGCGTCCGTCATGAGCTTCTCGAGCGGCTTCTACGAGATGACCCACATCGTCGAGCAGGCGCAGTTCATCGGCATGATCAGCCAGCTCCAGATCGACGGCGCGCCCGTGTTCCTGCACCGCTTTTCTCGAGAGATGGCGTGGACGAACTTCAACGTCCCCAAGTCCATCACCGACAGGTTCTCGTCGACGTCGAGACGACGGCTCGAGTCAGCGAGTCTGCTCTCGACGACGGCAAGTGGCGAGACTGGACCAAAGCGGTACGCCGACCTGATCGGCGTCTCACCAGAGAGGCTGTTTTTCTACACGCTGCTCAGTTTCGCGATCGTTGTCGGCGCAATCCACGTGCTGTACATCATCGGCGTCGCCATTTTCTCGATGCTGAGCAAGAAGGAGTCGTTTGGCCAAGTCGCGGCCAAGTTGTACCGGAAAGTCGTATGGGCGTGCATCCTGGCGCTGCTCTTGGCGCAGTACATCTTTAGCATGGCCGGGAGCTACTACATTTACCAGAACGCAGATAGCAGCGACCGCGATTCGTACTTTGTGTGGGGCACAATCGGACTGATCGCGATCGTCGGCTTTGCGATCGTGTTTGGTGTGCTCATCATCTCGGCCAACCGCAAAGAGCTCGAGGATATCGGCACGTTCGAGCACGATCAGCGCCCATTCAGCGCCAAGTACGGCCCATACTATGACGAGTACAACTTCGACAACCGCTTCTTCTTCGTGCCGCGGATCCTGCTCGCCGTGTCCACTGGCGCTGTCGTCGGTACTGTCCAAAACGCGACGACCCAGCTGCTGTGTATCCTTGGCATCACCATGCTGTACTTGGTGCTGCTGCTCATGCGAGAGCCGAATCTGCTGCGGTTCCTGTACTACATTGGGATCGCATCTGTGTTCTTGAAGGTCGTGCTCGTGTGCATGATGCTGATGCTCGTGCAGGACGACTACTTCCCGCAGTCGGTGCGCGACAACGTCGCGTACGGCATCATTGGCGTCAACATCTTCATCTTCTTCCTGCTGTTCCTGCGCCAGGCGTACACGATCATCCACAAACTGGTTCGTGGGTGCAAGAACAAGAAGAACGACAGAGAGGATGCGACGTCGGACGAGGTGATCAATCTCGAGGATGGCAATGGATTGCCGAGGAACCCTACGCCGTACTCACGTCTCGAGTCAACAGCGTCGTACAACAACAAAGCGGACCAAACATCAGTCCAGAACACGAATGGGGCCATGGCTGCGAATGCAGGTTTCGCTAACAACCAAGCCAACCAGCAATTTGGAAGAGGCAACGCGGGTGCCAACTCTCTATACGATCGATTCGGTAATGAGGCTGCTGCTGCTACTGCAGGTGTCACCGCGGCAGGCGCAGCTTACGGCCGCAACAACCAAGATCCACGGAGCTATGATGCTCGACAACAAAATGGTGCTCCGGGGCAGGTCGCTGCTGGGGTGGCTGCCCGAGATCACAACAACAATGGCCAGAACGGTTACTCCAATGGCACAAATGCAGCGAAGTACAACAACAGTGGCGCTAACAACTATGCAGCTGCTGGCAGTGGCTCAAACGCTGCAACTACTGGCGGTCGATCCTCGGCGACGGGCGCGAGCTCAGCACCGTATGCAGCTGTCGGTGCTGGCGCAGCTGTTGCAGCAGCAACAGTAGCGTACAATGCTCGATCTCCAAAGCGTATTCCTCGAAAAGGAAGCGTCGATATCGATGGGGACGAAATGGACGATGTTGTTGCTCCACCTCCAGCATACAAGCAGGCAAATGCAGCTCAGCAAGCGAGTGCATCTGCACCGGTCGCTCCTCGAAATCGCCAGTCGTACCTGGCGTTTACCGACAGCGATATGTCATCCTACGATGCTGATGATATCGACGGCCGCTCCCCTCGCTCGTCCGTCTCGAGCTATGCTACTGGCGGAGGCCAACGAGCGCCACCGATGTCGAACACGTCTGCGTACAGCGACTTCAGCACAGACTCGACCGCAACTGATTGGTTTGATCAGCGCTCGAAGACTGAGATTGAGGACAGAGAAGGAACGCTGCTCCATGCGGAGTCATACGAAGCTGCTGCCGGCGTTGGTACTGCTTTTGGTCAGCGAGAATCGCTTGACTCCTACACGACAGATTTTGACAACAATGACATGCACCAGTCGATGCTGACAGTCAACAGCAACGTGAGCGACACAACGAGTGTGAGCGGCAACTTTGACACCGAGCACAGTGACGTTGGCGTGGCTTCATCGGTGCTGGCGTTTGAAGACGATGAAGAAGTCGTTAACGCTGCGCAGAGCTTGTCGCCTGCGTTTGGAAAGAGCGACTCGATTGACTCGTACGGCACGGAACCTCGGGACGCAGGCTTCAGCGATACATTCATGACGGTGAAAAGCAGCGCATCCTCGGTGAGCGATGAGGGCACAGATGCCGGTCGCATGGACACGATGGCTGCCGCGTACCTGCGTAGCGCAGGCGAGAACGAGTCCAATCTTGAGAACGACCTGGGCGACGACGATCATTTTGATGGATCCAGCAGCTACGGTCGCCCCGACGGCGACTCGTTTCTCTCAGCAATGAGTACGCGGTCCGACGACGACGCGTCGTTCTACATTGACGGCCAACGCCGCAATACAGACGATTCCACTGATGCTGTCGATAACGGAGAGAAACGACAGAGCCCGATGAAGAAGCTGTAGGGGACGTGGCAAGAAAGAAAAGAGTATGAAATTGCATGGAAGCAAGACAACCTGAAGAGAAGACAGCGAGCGTAGAGAGTAGGCACTGAGAATGTAGCCATCGTTCTTTTAATATAAGCGTTTGTATGGCCCTTCAAATGGGTACACATGGTTCGGTTTGAGCTCAGGCCAGCGAGAGTGTATGTCTTTTTCATGTGGCCCACACGAGCCAATAAACACCCCACCTTCATTCTGCTGGACCCAGATACACGCAGAGATGGCGGTCACGGGAGCAGTAGCCGCCGCCGCCGCCGCCGCAGTGCGCACGCCGCACCACAAGTTCACGCTGCGCGCAGAGCACAACTACCTCAAGATCGCAATGTAAGTGGCCGCGCGGGTTCTGCTGCAGCGCAAGCGCCGCGCGAGCGAGCGCTCTCCACCAGTCGTTTTACGCGGGAACCACCCATTGCCACAACGTCGGGTATTCGTCTCTCTTGAATCTGACGGAGCCGCTGGCGAGCGAGTGGGTGTAGATTGGCAGAGAGCGGATTTGAAGCAGTTGATGATGCCAAGCGCTTGAAGTTCGCGCTCGACAACACGCTCAAGACTGTGTTTGGCGTCATGGGTGCGGCAGTGAGCGAGTTTGACATTCTCAGTGTGCAGCGCACGTCCAAGTACGAGCCCACGACTGCGCTGCTGCGAGTGCGGAGGAAGTACGTTCCTGTTTGTTTATCCCTGCGCGCGCGCGCGTGTGTGTGTGTGTATTCTGGTTGTGCATCGCCTAACATGAATTGTGCCATGATGCCGCTGTAGTGGACTCAAGTGCCTCTGGGGCGCCATCACGATGTGCACGTCCATCGACGGGAAGATCTGCAAACTCGAGGTTGTCCACGTGGGCACGTCGCTCATGGAGATGGCATCCGGCCGCTTTCTCGAGTACAAGGCGCCACCTCGGGACTAGAAACAGTACTATTGAAGAAGACAGGCTCGTGGATAGAGAATGGGTGGGTGCACCAGGAAGTTGCACTGACCGAATGGCGAGCAGCGAGCCATGATCTCGACCGTATTGACCAGAAGAACCTAATGCAGCTATTATTATTTTTTCAACAACATGGCTAAACAGGGGCGAGCATATATATATATATATATATACCATGCGACTGCGAATATAATACTTCAGCTTTGCTGTGCCGGCAGCGTTCATGAGGCCCGGCGGATCCAGAGAATCATCCCTGACCTCAGGTTGTCGCGAAGCAAGTGTCCAGCAGTGTCAGTTCAGAGAAATACACACAAATTGCAGCACAATTCAATTGTGTAAATCAATTCTACGAACAATATAAAATCAGAGAGTGAATACAGGCATCAGATTGAGAGCGAGCCAACAAGCCAAGCAGCATGGTCGTCCTGCAGCACGAGAGTCTCCACCAAACGCTCTGGGGCCCCGCGGCGCCGAGCGGCCGCTCCCGGCGCACAGACGGCGCCGTGTACATGCAGTTGGTGCGCACCACGTGCTGTGTCCACGCGCGTATGCGTGTGACGTGCGCGCGGTTTTCTTGCAGCAAGTATGTATGACTGACTGACTATGCTCGCTAGGTGGTGTATGCGCTGCTTGCCGTTTGCTGCGCGCTCGACTACGAGAAGCCAGCCGCCGTGCGTCTCGCCGCGGCTGCAGCTGGCACGCTGCTCTATTTTCGCAATACCGCGCTGGTACGTTCTACTCGCGTCGCTACGTTTGCTGCCCATTGCACTGGATAACCGTGGCATCTCTCTCTAGTTTGTGCGGCTGCTGCTGCTTGTGTCGTGCTTGATCCTGTATGGTGACGTATTTCTGCCGATCAAACGCCTCGTGCTCTCCAAGGAGCTTCCCGCTTTGCCGGTGCTCAAGCTGGCGCTGCACTGCGTCGTGGTTTGGAACAATGTGCGGCGCCGGAATGCGCCCATGACTGTGTCGTGACTCTCTCGTCCTAAGTTCTGCTTGCCTGTTCATGACCTGTAGGCTTGCATTTTGCATGCAATGTTCACGTCAGGAGCGCTGCGTGGTCCCAAGCGCCCAGCGGCAGCGCGAACCAAACAAACCATGCGATTCAGCAAAAGCGAGAAGAAAACGGCATAAAGACGAGCTGCAGCAGCACAGTTTTGGACGCAACACAAGCTCACCAAGACCGTATACACGTCAACATGGAGTAGGCATTGGTAGTCTTTATCACGCCGCTTGAACACAGCGTATGTGCGGTCTGGAGTCGGCGTTTCTTGCTTTATGCTTCATTCGGATCAACGGAACTACTAACTACCGCACTCACTGCAAACCACTGCCCAGACGCTCTAACTCCCAGCGACCAACAGGAAAATCAAAATGGCAAACAGGATGATAATAATAACATAGAGCTTGAAGTTGTTGCTCTGGCGCGCCACCTACAAAGTACACACAGACGCAACGTCAATTGCTACACGAGAAGATAATCAATAAGACTTCATAAGCAAAGCGCCTTGTACCTTTGCAGCGCGGTCACCTTCGGACTCGAGACCATTCGTGGCGCGCGACACGTCGTCGTCAATGTCGTTCAGCAAGCGCACGTGGAGCTCCGTTTCGTCCTTCACAGTGAGGCTGTAGTTCTTCAAATTGGACACACCGCGGCCAATCAGATCCAATTGCTGGTCTTGATCTGCTCAACGCACCAAAAGCAAAATGAGGTCAGCATTTTTGCGCGGCAGAACGGGTTCACATCATACACCAAGCTTATTGGTTCGTACCTTTCATAATCTGGTTTTGCATACTGAGCAACTGCCGTGGCTGGTCTCGAGTCGCTTGGCTATACAAACGAAAGGAGCAACAACACACATACATTAGTCAAAACTGATACAGCAAATACATGCAAATGATCTCTCGCATGGATACCTCGCAGCTGGACTGTTGCGTTTGTTGTACGAGTCCAAATCGTTTTTCTGCAATCATAATAATACGCACAAAGCGACCATCCACATCAGCGTGTTCACAATAGCCACGCAAGCGCGCGTACTCGTATCCAACGCACCAAATCCTGGTCCAATTGTCTCAATAAATGCTCTCGCCGATCGAGTTCCTGTCTCGTGCTGCATTAATGGAAACGCACGACATGATGAGTACCCATTTCGAGATGCAACACAAGGAGAAGAAGAAAAAACACCACGCAAATGCAGTCTGCAGCGCATGCGACTGCAAAACGTACACATTCGACGTCGTCGACCGCGCGAGTTGCTCAAAGTCGCGCTTGAGCCGCGACGTGCTCTGCTGCAGCGCAAATACGCTCGTGCCAATGGCCGCGACGTTGCCGGCGCGGATCTTGGCGGCGATCATGGTCTCTTGGCCGCGCGCATTCTCGAGGCGGTCCAACCAGCTCGCCCACGCCGCTGCGCTCATCTTTGTCTTGTGTTGCGTAGCGCTGTTGTCTTCTTTGACGCGCACTTTCCCCAGAGCCACGGCCACACACACGCGCGCGCACTCGTACCAATGTGCTGCTGGATCACTTTGTTCTCGTTCTTCCAATATTTTTCGAAGGGACTCCTCAAGGAATCAGGATCCCTTGTTAGAGTAGCGTAATCCCTCTTTTTGTGTAGCTTCGGGATGTCAGGATGCAACAAATAAGGGATTTACGGGATGCGTGCGGGTTCGTAAATTCGGGACGCGTTGCGAAACCCAATCAATCAAAGCGAAAGCGACGAAGAAGCAGCAGCACGGAAGCAGTGAGCATGAGTCTCCAGCAACGCGAGTTCGAGCGCAAGATGGAAGAGCACATGGAGGAGATGCGCGTGTCGCAGACCATCGCGTACTTCAACCGCACGGTGGAGCTCTGCTTCAGCGAGTGCGTGCACTCATTCCGCAGCAAGAAGATGGACGACGCCGAAGCGTCGTGCGTCAACAATTGCGCCGAAAAGTTCCTCCGCTACACCATGCGCTCGTCGGTGCGACTGCAAGAGAGCTACGCCGACATCATGGAGAAGCAGCAGCAGCAACAGCAACAGCAGTAGAAGAGGAGGACTGGCGACGAGCCGAAGGAGGCGCCGACGAGAGCAGAAAGAAGGGGTTTTTCTCTTTGCCGACTCGCCTCTTGAGGATCAATCGAGTGCACAAGTAAATAATGGGATTCAGACAAGAGAAAGAGAGATACACGAGGAGATCAGCGAGCGGACAAGGAACGCAGGGACCCGATAAGCAGAAAAAATGTACGGCCCGCGAAGGTTGATCCATAGACTCCGAAGGTTGTGCAACTACTTGCTTTGGTTGGTTATTTACCGCCACAATGCTGCTTGCATGCTGGTGTAACTCCTCTACCTGTCGAATATACCGGCACATGGAGCATTTTCACGGGTGCCTTTTGCTTCGACCACCTTGAACTGTGCGAGTCCGCAGAGCCTGCAGAAAGTCAAACCCTCACATTGCCTTGTGTCGCATCGAAGAGACCACCGAGCGGGACCAGTAACCATTGCGCAAGTTGCGCGAATCCGCTCAATTCTCTTGACCAGCAAAGTCCGAGGCATTGTCGCGTCCCTTTTGGCTTCTGCGCCGAGTCCCAAAGTATCGATTTTGTTGATTAGGCATACAAACTGCAGCACACTGCGTTCGGTCCACCTTCGCGCAACATTAGACGCACCAAAAGGGCGGGGTTCGCGCGGAAACAGCAGCATCACTCTCACCCGCATTCCCGCATTTGCCGCATTGAAGGGTGGTTGCTGCTCCTGCAAGTGCGCATTGGCGTCAGCGCGTATTGGAAGCTTCAAGCCGCTGTGTGCGTGTGTGTAGAAATGCGTGGCGGGCTGCATCTGTTCCCGCTGTATGTGCCCAGCGGTTCCGAGGAATGCGCTGCAAGCGATGACACCGCAACGCCACCGAAAGGACATGATAGTTCGCTGACGGACCCGGAGTTTGTGCATCCGATTGCGAACTTTCCAAGCACACCGGCATCGTCTAGTGTGGCAACGGATCGATTGGCGACGATGTTGAGATCCGTGGAGAGCGACATCATGTAAGTAGAGAGAGTGCGCGAGAGAACTGGTGGCATGGAGACCCGAGGACTAACCAATGCATGCACTATTTTGTGGCGTCTGCGTGTGTGTTTGTACTTGACTTCGGTAGATCAAATGGCAGCAAAGTGGACGCAATTGATGCAAAAACATTGCAAGCACTACCGAAATGGGTGCAAGATGTTATCATGACGGGGTGCTATGATGGTATGGATGCCCAAAAGCATGCATTGTAGTCGTCGGTCTTGTGATCGTGTATTGAAGGTGTTTTGTTGTTGATGTATAGCCCATCTTTCGAAGCCAAACTCCTTTTTCGAGAATAAGCTGCATCGATCACCTCTGAGCCAATCTAGCCAGAAACGAATGCAGCACGGTAATGTGGAGTCAATGCCGAACAAACGACCGCGGACATCTATGCAAGAAAGCCCCACGGATGAAGAAGAAAAGCACGCCGATTTGGGATCGTCGCAAGGCACGGATACTGGGGATGAGTGTCCTCCGCGTACACTCTTCACGCGCGAAGAGCGAGTTGCTGGAAGCGTCGAGAAATATTCAGACATGTTTAGTGAGCTGCTGGATCAGTTGCACAACCGCGAGCAAATGGAACCCTTCCAGCGCGATAGGGTTGATTTGTTCACTGCGCCTGACCTCAAAACCTTGCTGCAGTCGCTCAAAGTTATGCGTAAACGAGATATGATTCGCAAGGTGGATCCTGATCTGCTAATCACGCTCATGAAGGCTCTAGACAAACAGGTAAGTGCAACTATTGGGATCTTGGTGGACTGTATGCATTTAACGGTGTGTGCTTTTTGTGCTGCGAAATATGCAGGTGCTTCATGGCATAGGATTGGACATCCTTGGAGCGATGATGCTGAGTAATGACGACGATGAATGGCACTCGTCCGGTATCGACGCTCGCCTCATTGCGCGTCTACAACTATGCTTGGACGTTGGGATCTGCGAGCTTATTGTATTGTCAACTCGTGAAATCGACCGACGGGTGCTATCGGAGGAAGTCATCGACAACTGTATCCAGCTTTTCAATCATATCATCCAGCGATTGATTGTACCCTGCATTGACTCGACCCGTGTGACAGCAGCTTCTTATCCCGAAGAAACTGCAGCAGGACAAGAAACTCACAGTGATCATCCGTCCAAGTCTCAGCTACAAAGACGCAGAAAACTTTCGAATATCAAAACAAACAAGGACATCCGAAAGGCAATCGACCGTTTGGTCCCTGTCGTTTGCGAGTTCATCGAGCAGTTATCCAAATTGGTTCTGGCGGTAAAACTCGCGGATCGGTGGATTTTACACTTCTCGTCGTCAATGACTGAGCTGTTTTTGTTGGAGCACAGCTCGTTTGCCACATCACTTCAGCAAAGTGCAGTTGCGGTCTTGCGTGGTATATTTCTTCAGTACAAGGCGCATCGCCCATTGATGCTGGATGGAGTTGTTGCGATTATGGTGAAATTGCCAACGTCAAAGCGAACTTTGCGAACTGTCAAGTTGTTGGACTCCAACCACAACATCCAGATGATCTCCACACTCGTGGTTGCGTTGATACAGTCCAGTGTGTCAATTGAGGAAGTAAAAAACGAAGGTGCCGAAAGCTGCGCTGCGCGAGATCCGACCCCGATATCTTCGAGTGCTTTGGATGAAGGGCCTGAGTCGGAGAAGAAGACATTTGCGAGATGCCTGGAAGAGACACGACAGAACACTCGGTTGTTCACTGCTTCGCTGGTGAGAGAGTGCTTCAAGAAACACGACGAGCGTGATCACAGAGTGGTTCTGGAGAACTTTGTGGAAGATCTTCTAGTGATGTTCGTTCGACCAGAATGGGCGGGTGCGGAGGTGCTTTTGGAGACAGTGAGTTCGTCGCTTGCAAGCATCCTGCATGCTAACATGACGAAAGATTCTAAGAAATTGGAATCACAGCACACTGTGACGGCACTCAATCTGATCGGAAAGATCTGCATGTCGATTAAGACGTGCCAAAATGTTGCAGCGCGTGAAATGCTGGAAGACGATATGGACGCCCGGTCAGTCCTGGCAGAGCACGCACGCCATCTGAACAAGGTTATTCCCGAAACGAAGTTCGACAGCGATGAAGATCTTTTGCGCACGGATGATAACAATAAAATGCTACTGAAGCATGCTGTGATGGTTTTCATGAGACGAAGCAGTCGCTTAAACATCGCGCAAGCTGACTCGAGACGATTGCTCTTGGCAAGATTCATATCTGAGTCTTGCGTGAGTAATGATGGCAAGCGTGGAGACAGCACGGAGTCGTCGCTTTGGAAGACAGAGTTGTCCCTTTGGAAGACATTTTGGAATACTAATCCTGGAAGCGTGTCAAAAACAGCTCCCCCAAGTGGTAGCCTTGGCCTCAAGTTGAGCCTACACTTGGCTGTTACTCGCGAGTTTTGTTGCCTGTTCGACAAGTTGCTGGCCTATATCATGTCGCTTTTGTCGAAGGGGATACCAACATTTCGAGCCAAAGTGTTGAAGGTGTTGGCGGGGATTGTTGACGTAGATCCGATGCTCATGGCCGAGTGTGGTGTCCGTGAAGCAGTTCAGCGATGCTTTTTGGACGAAAGTACTTCGGTTCGTCAGGCAGCAGTCGACCTCGTGGGCAGATATGTGACGCTCCAACCTCTTCTGGTACGTGGTGCTGTTCTTGTCTAGTAGGTGAACTCTTGCATGCTAATTCGATTATTCTATTTTTTGTGCAGTTTGACAGATACTTCGACATTCTAGCAGAGCGCCTACGAGATAAAGGCATCAGCGTTCGAAAGAGTGTGTGCAAGACTTTTCGAGCGTTTCTCATATCGGTGTCTCATGTCAAGGAAGAAGAGGACTCCATTTCAGAAGAAGAGCTGAGACGCAAGAGTGCATGCATGCGAAACTTGGTTGAGCGTATTGGCGATCCGTCAGAGGAGACTCTTGTCAAAAACTTCATTATTGACACGTTCCAGGAGGTTTGGTTCGGATCGGAGCTTTCAGCGAGACAACTTTCAAGTGATTTCGTGGACGAGTTCCCAACTGAAGAGCTTCCCCCAGGGTGGAAATCGGTGGAGAGCACGTCAATGAACAACGATCCTGCATCGCAATCTAGCACCAAAAAAGTCAGGAATGTTGAATTTCTTTCTCCTGATGGTAAGGTTTTCTCCTCGCGTGATCAAGCATGGTCAGCGTATCGTACACCACAAGTCACACCATCAAGCATTGTCGAGAGTAAGCGTTCGAAGCAAGATGACGTTCGCCAAATGGTAGTCACAATAGTCGAGGTGATCCACGACATGCCGAACCTGGATTGGTTTGTTGCCCTCCTGAGACGGCTGCTGCATGAAGACGACCAGGAAAAAATGTCGAAAAGTGGTGCAAGGTTCAACAGAGATCGGTCCGATGAGGTCAAGGTTGCTCAAGCACGCTCCGAAAAAATTGTGGAGTGCCTTACGAACTGCCTTTGGCAGCTTGAGGAAGGCGAGCCGCTTAAAGGGGTTACTATTGGAGACATCCAAATGCAGTTCCTGTCGTGCATGGAGACGCTGTCGGCTTTTTGCGAAGCCCAGCCGATGCTGCTCCACCAGTACTTGGAACTGATTATGGTGCACCTGGTTGGCGATGAGAAGCTGGAGAAGGGAGTTGAGAACAAAGTGCAAAGCCTTGTCTTGTCCATGGTAAACAATGTCTTCTCGCAAATGGAGCGAATTCCTCCGCGGCTCGCGAAACGACTTGAGGATGACTTGAAGGCCTTGGTGTTTCGAGCACCACCAAGCGTTGTTGGCCCAAGCATTAAATGCCTCGCGACGATATCTGCAAGCACAAGGAAACCCCCTGTTCTGCTGATGAAGCTCTTGGACGTTTTTTATTCCTATTTGCTGAAGTACAAAGACCTCGACTCTTTGGCAAACATTGGACCTGATACCAGCTCATCTTTACAGCGAGCATTGTTTACTGCTGGACAGGTCGGAGGCACCCTTGATTTGGACGCATACGACCTTCAGCTCGGTGAGGCAGCAAAACTCAAGAAGGGAACAGTAATGGAATCGCTCTACGAAACATTCGCACGGTTTCTGCGGATGGGAGGTGACACAGCGTGTTCGGCGAAGGCTGTCCAAGGACTAGGCTTTTTATTTCTCACGCGTCCACGACTTCTTCTTCAAGCACAGCAAGACAACATCTTGAAGTTCTTGCTGGCAGAATCTCCGGATGAAATGAAACTACAATGCTTGACGAGCTTGAAAGAGTTGCTGAAGTATGAGGAGCAGCGACTGGAGCATGGAGTAGCCACGAAGAAAATGAACACAACGAAAAGCAAAAGTGAGCAGGTGCAAGGAGATCAAGAGGCTGATGCTGCTCTCATTGGGAGTGTTATGCAGGCGCAGTTGCAAAACACCCTGATGCTGGCATTACAAAAATCAGTCAGGATCCGTACTGAGGCAGTCGCATGCATCAGTACCCTGTTAACGCAAGGACTGGTAAGCCCAGTGCATTGCATCCCGAACCTGGTGGCGTTGGAGACGGACCAAGTCGTTTCGATTCGTGATTTGGCGCATAGCCAACTGGTGGCATTGCACGAGAAGTTCCCGGTGCTGCTGAATACCCCTTCGATTCAAGGCATCTTTTTATCGCACTCCTTCCAGCTCAATACGTTCGGAACCAGCTCGGTGTACACAAAAGACAAGCATAAGCACGAGTATTGCCTTTTCGGGAGGCTCTACTCGAATTGCATTCGCATAGGCAAAGCCCAGCGCAGCATGTTCCTGAAAGCGCTGGTGAACCAGTTTTCTGACTCGGGGGGAAGCATGCTTGGGAATACGAATGCGAAGCCAAGCTCGTATGTGCCTATGGAAAACACCTTACAATATTTATGCTACCTGGCGCAACTGATCTCGGCTTTGCCGTACGATCTAGAGGACGAGCCTCTCTACATTATTTATTTGATCAACCGCATCGTCACACTCAAACTCGGGTACGTTGTCGTTGACTGCATGTGCTAAGTGTCCGATGACACCATCCATCTAACGCAATTCTTCGATGTCCGTAATGTGTAGGCCGACTCTAGATAGCATCAAAGAGCTCTTTTCGAACGCGGGAGCTCCTTCTGATGTCATGGAAGACGAAGAGACAGACTTTTCGGACGTCGACATCGCGGATTATCTCCCTACCATGCATCCAGCAAAAGACGATGCCAGACGTCTGAAGACGGAGTGCTGTGCCGCATTCGCGGTCAGTTTGCTGATTCGCGTGAAATTTCATCTGAAAGACATGTACCAGCTCGAAAACGAGAAGTGCATGACGTACCAACCAGGAAACACGTCAAAGGTGAGTGCACCCATGATTATCTCCATTTCACAATTTGGTTTATTTGTTTGGCTCACTGATGCACCACTTGTTTATCGCACCTTGTGCTTGGCAGGCAACGGAGCAACCCACGATTCAGTCCGGGCGGACGTCAAAGCTGAAAGTACCTTCTCTCCCTGAAGCCGAAGACCCAATTGAGTGGAGCTGGCACCTTTTTGTGTACGCGTGGGAGGCTGCGCGCGATGACCAGCACCAAATGGACTTTGAAGCTCAGGAAGACGTTGCGATGATGAACAGCAAGACAAGGAGAAGAAAGGGCAGCCGTCGGCGCAAATCGGTGCAACCCAAGCATGTCGAGAGCACTGACGACGACGACGTAGAATTTGTGGAAGGCTTTGCTGAGTGATTTGAGCTAGTTTTCTCACTGCATGGCATGCGTAATATATGATTCTTTGGATTTTTTCAGCGCATCCAAAGTGCGCAGAAACAGCATCTCGCACTCCGGAACACTGACACCATGATACGATTGCAGCGGTACTGCTGGTCCCAACTGGGAGAGACCGTCATGGAAGACCTCGACAAGCTTCACAAAGCACCAGAAGCGCTCCATCTCACTGCCGAACACGTCACACGCCATCCGAGCGACCACATCCAGGAACTCTTCGTCTTGCATCCCATTCAGCAGCTCTTGATGCGCCAGGATCTCACACCAGTACGTTCGGTGCAATCGGATCAGGTGGCGGCGCTCCACTATGCTACTCGTCTTGGTCCCAAGCTTCGCCTCGTTCTCCGCGCCGCCATTCTCACCAGCATCGTCGCCTTCTCGCCATGCGCAACTAGAGGACTCTGACTGCATGCTCGTCGGAACCACTACCAACTGACGATCGTCGCTTTTCGCAGTGAGGCACAGAACTCGCGCTGCGTCCACTACGTCCTGGTACATCTCTTGCTGCTGCTCGAGCGCGAACTCCCAAAGCGATGGATACGGCGGCAACACGCCGGCGAGTACTTGCCACACGACCGCGCGGTACTGAGGCGGCACGCCAATCTCCTGCACGAGTTTCATGACCTTGGAGCGGCTCACCACGGGCTCGCCGAACAGCGCCGCGTACATGGCGATGCGCTGCATCACAGGCACGCCGAGCGTCTTGTAGTACGTCGTGCGGAAATTGCGGTTCATTTTCGTCTTGGTGCTGAAAAATGGGCTAGGAGCACATCACATTTGTGACTATTAATTGGAAAGGTGTTCACGGTAAGCGTTATTATGTGAGTCTCTTCGAACAGGATTCCACTGTGGTAATACGCACTTAATGACGTCGCACTGGATGCCGAACTTACCGGAGTCAACGATCACAAAAGTCAAGCTAGGAATTCCGCACTGAACTAGACAAGAAAGGGGTCTTATCTTCGAACGACCCTTCCATCAAGAGGCTCAACCACTCTTTTGAGGTCATCTGTCATGGACGGCTCAATTCAACCATGCTGAGTCGCCCGCTTTCATCGTGATGGATGCAACCAACGATGGATCCCATCACACGTTGAACCAATTGGCGGAGTGTCGTGCTCCAACCAGCACTCAGCAATACAAATGTGTCGTCATCAAATGGCGCGCAAATCGCCGCGTTGATACTGAAGCACGCATACCGTACGAGAGGTAATTTGATACAGGTGGTACACGCACTGAATTTCTGCGTCTGATGATTAATCTTCAACCAACTCCGACCCTCGTGCGCCTGACCTCGCCTTGCGGTTGGTTAATGGGTACGATAGGTAGACGTCAGTCCTGCAGCAAGATGAATCTGCAACGGCGGAAAAATCTCAATCTTGCTCATCGGATCCTCGACCGAGTTGCACACTGCAATGGAGACTAGCATTAGAAGGTGCAGGCAAGAGAGAATAATCATCGACTTGTTTATGTTGTGCGCGAGTGCGTCGGTTGGCGATCCTCCCGACTTCGTTGCTGTGCGCGTGCAATGTACCAATTCCGATGGAGTCGTTGACTGCCTAGCCTTGTTTTTTTTTGTGTGTGTGTGTGGGTGGTTGGGTTCGATCGCTGGAAGGCATCTTCAACACTTTTTGAACCCTGCAGCGGCGGTAAAGTCTTTCTTGCATCTTCGCCTGACCTTTCAAGTCCCTCTGAACGCGAAAGTGCAACTCGCAAATGATAACGCCGCCTGCGATTTGCATCATACGTCGACGGACAGTATTACTTGTGTGTGCGTGTGTGTAGTGCATGCTCTGTTCATGAGAGAGGCAGTTAACGTATTATTGAAACGGTCTGTCGACGAGTTGCTGTGAAAATGTCCAGCCGAAAGAGTGCGATATGATACCTCGCCATAGCGAGTAGACTGCGTTCGCACAATCCACGGAGCCAGGAGCACACAAGGCTGGGCTATTTCAGACCCAACTTCCTTGGAAACAAATGGGAAAGTAGAGTGCCTACTGTACAATGCATTGTGTCGCGTTGGCAGGAGGGCCAAATTCAGCAGTTGGGATCCGAATCCTCGCACTGTCGCAACTGTCGGGGGTGTGCCTGACCTCGCTGCCATCGGCATTCATGAAAGGTCAATCTGTCTTTTCTCTCCACATCCATCCCCTTTCCCGCGAGCAAGAGTGATGGTCGTCTTACCCAACATACAAAACGCAAGTCCAATCGTATGCAACACGCGCAATTCCGCCACTCAATTTGAATGCGCTGCTGCGCTTGAGGAGACCCGGCGACGGCAGCAGCACTCATGAAATCGGAGACCTTCAGCACGAGCGTCATCAGCCGCAGCACGACGGCCACGAGCGCGCGCACGACGACGGACCATACGACAATCCCCCCCACAATGACCAACACGGACGCCAAGATGCAGCTCGCCATCGCCGCTGTCGCCACGGGCGGCATGTCGGTGCGCGAAGCCGCGCGCCGCCACGGCGTCCCGCGCACGACGCTGCAGCGCAAGCTCTCCAAGGACCCGCAGCACGCGAATAGTGCACGCATGAACAGCATTGCGAGCCCCGAAGTCGGCACGGGCAGCGACACGAACAGTATGAGCCCCAGCAGCAGCAGCTACGCGGCGGCGACAAATGGCGCAGCACGCATCTCTGCATCGAATGCGCAGTCCTTGGGTACGATGAACCTTGTTGCTTCGTTTGGCAGCACTTTGGATGGAACGCAAAACACGAGCGGCAGCTTCCTCAGCCTGAACAACGACAATGGGACGACAACGACAATGGTGTCGAGCCGCAAACGCTCAGCGGATGCAATGAGCTCGCCTGAGAAACAGCCGCCGCCACAGCCACTCGGCAAAGGCAAGTCCGAGTCTTTTTTCGTTGTGAGGCCCTTGGACGTTGTCTCAGTCTAACGTATGTGCACTGCAGGTCCACACAAGGCGATTAACTGCAAGGTGCGCATGCTCTGCACGTCGGCGGGGAGTGCCCTCGACGAGCTCAGCAACGAGATGATCCAGGAGGGAAAGTCCATTTATAAGCTCGGACTGGGTCAATCGCCATTCCCGATCCCGCAATGCATCGTCGACGAGCTACGGTACGTGAAAGTCCGAGGTTTCACAATTTGCTGTGACTGAACCGTTTTGTTGCTTTATTTTCCCACGAAACAGCGCAAACTCACACCAGCGAGAGTACCTCCCGGCAGCAGGACTCCCAGGATTGTGCGAAGACATTGCAGCCTGGGGCACCAAGACGTTGGGCTCCAACTTTTCTCGAGACGATATCCTCGTGGGGCCGGGCACGAAAGAGCTGCTCTTTGTGCTGCAGACCGTGTATTACGGAGACTTGCTGCTGCCAAACCCAAGTTGCACGAGTTACGCGCCCCAGGCGAGCATCGCTGGCAGGTGAGGCTTTGTGTGCTGTTTGCGAAAAACTTGATGTGAAAGGCTCGAGCAGCCAGACAGATCGGTACGCTCATATGTGATGCTTACTTAGTAATGTGGTCAACATTGGAAACTACAGGAACATGATCTGGCTGCCAACCAATGCGGAAGACCGATGGGTGCTTCGACCCGAAGTGCTAGAGGACCACTGCGCTAAGGACACAGGTACGAACGAGACTTGTTTGTTTCATTGCAGGTGGGGCATGAACTGGACGCAGTAACGAATTGTGTTTGCGAAATTGAAACTAGATGCCCCGAGGATAATGATCTTGAACAGCCCGTCGAATCCGACGGGATGCGTGTACAATGAGGAGGAGGTAAGAACAATGTGCATTTTGCGAGGTTCAAATTCTGACTTCATTACTGACTGCATGTTCACATTTTCATGTTCATGTTTTCTTTTATTTACAGTTGATGGCAGTGGCACGAGTCGCGAGAAAATACCGTGTGCTTGTAATCTCGGATGAGATTTACTCGGAGTTGCATCACTCGGGTGAGCACCTCAGTATCTCCAAGTATTATCCTGAAGGAACCATCGTGTCAGGCGGTCTCAGCAAGTGGTGCGGTGCTGGGGGCTGGCGAATGGGCTTTTGGATGTTCCCGGCTTGCTTGGGCTGGCTGCGAAAGAGCATGCTCGTGATGGCGTCCGAGACGTACACGTCGGTGGCATCCCCAATTCAGCATGCGGCACGGCGAGCCTTTGTACCAGAGTAAGTGCCTGTTTTTTCACATGCTTTTGTCTTGCCTAGCCTGTCATTGACATTTCATGGTGGCTGTAGCTGCATTGAGCTGGCGGCGTACAAGGAAAAGTGTAGGAAGACGCTGCAGATCATCGGACAGTGGTGTGCGTACCAGCTCCAGAAAATGAACCTCGACGTGCAGATCCCGCAGGGCGGGTTCACGATCTTCCCGAGTTTCGCTCGCCATCGACGAGCGCTTGCGCTTCGAGGGATCACCACTGACGTGCAGCTTTGTGCACAGTTGCTGCACGATACTGGCGTTGCGATCCTCCCAGGATCCTGTTTTGGTCGGTCTCCTGATGAGCTCTACGTGCGGATTGCATTTGTGGATTTCAAGGGCGAAATTGCATTATACCTCATCGAGTCAATGGTGCGTCTGCGTTTCCGCTTGCAAGCCACTACATTTCACGCTGGCCGTGATGCTGATGGCACCTTATTTGTGTGAAACAGGATGACTTGGTGCTGGAGGCTATCGGCGGTTTCATTCAGTCGGTGTGTCCGAACCTGGACACTGCGATGCGCAAACTGTCCAACTGGATCAACGCAAGCGACACATTGCTGGTGCCGTCGTCGTTGCTGGTCTCTCAGCTCGACGACGTCCTCATTTCGAACCAGCGACCAAGCGAGCGAGCCAACTACAGCAATGAGGTTCTTACATTCATATCATAAGACAATGTACACAATCGAGCAATGTTCCAAGCAGTAAAAAATTTCGCGGCCTGTCTTGTGACGTTTGCAGGCAGGAGCTCTTTGGAAGAAAAGGAATGGAAAAAAAAGTATCTTTGCTGGCTTTCTGGTCGTTTCGCGTAGCCGCCCACGAAACGAATGGCTACAAACGGTTGGCGCGTTTACAGTACAAGCCGTCGCCGGGCGCGTTTATTGTTCGAATCTCGCTAAAGTTCCTCTGTCGAGCCACCAAAACGACCGAGTCGCGCGTTGCGCGCAGCCAAAGTCGACACCATTTTCCCCACGAATGCGTTTAACAGTGCGTCGTAAAGCCTGAGGCTGGCTTTAACGACCGCTTCTCGCGTGTCTTGATCACGAAGACGAAACGAGCGTAAGAGCAGGCGCAGAACACGCCGAAAAAAAAATCCACGGCCGAGTGGAAAGGCCCGAGTCAAGAAGCAAATGCGTATGCGCAAGTGTGCGCAGCCCATCCAGCGACCACCACCACGTTGCTGTCGCATTCAGTTTTTTTTTCTTCTTCTTTCTCGTTCGCAATTGATAAATCGTGCAATTGCACTCATGCCCACAGCCGCACTCGCGATATCTGATATGCCCATATGATGCGCACAGAGAGAGAGCTTGCAAGATAGCGAAGTTGGAAGCTTCAGCGATGCTCTACAGTAAATCGACAGCCAAAGTCGACAATGACATGTCAAGGCTTGGTTGGCATGTTGAGAACCTCCGATGAGAAAAACGGAGATGATGCGACCAACACGGGAGGAGGGATTCATCCATTCATCTATCCATCACCGCCTCGAGCTTCCAATTGGCCACGCGAGACCGGTTGCGTCCCACACTTTTCCTTCCAGTCAAGAAAGGAACGATCGACGAAGGCTCGCGTTTGGAAGACGACGTCGAGTCTGCCAACAACAAAAGAGTGAAAAGCAAGAGGCAACGCTGTCGCTGACCACCACTGGCATGAGCGAGTGATAAGCAAACAGCAGGTCAGTGGCTGGAATGACGAGAGACATGCCGTTCGATTAATCTTCAAGCACGCACCACCGCCAAATGCAGTTGGCGCTTCGGATGCCGCCAGGATGTGCTGCGCATCGTGGCAGACGTGAGAGACTGGCCAATGGTTTCGAACAATAGAAAACGCCGGTGGGTGGTGTACAAACCCCACAGAGATCCGTTGACTTTAGTCCTGTCGGATTATTTTGCCCCCAGTAACCCATCCGCGTCCTTTTCTCATTGCACCATCAGGCAGGCACGCCGGCAGCGCATTCATCATTCATTATTCATGCGTAGTGTGCGAGATACAATTGAAAAAAAAGAAAGTAAATGGCAGCACCGCCACAGAGACAATCGCGTTCTCCCGATTGCTTGTTTTTTTCATGTTCAAGACATGAAGCCGAGACAGTCGCAAGGCAGCAAACAGGACAGCCGATCGCTCCCTACGTAGTCATCACATAGTAGGGCAGCAGTCACGCAGTCCAGTCCAATCCAAGTGTGACTACAGAGAGGCTGCGAAAGGAACTGCTCGGAACGCGCCGGGCGTCCGATTGTCGAGTGTCGACTTAGCGCCTTGTCTGCCTGCGAGAGACAGAGTGAAGGTTCTGGTCTGCGGAATGTGGCTTGCGTATCCGATCGAGTGCGCCGAAGAACCTGCCGACAACAGTAGGTCGACAGCCAGCAAGTGCGCGTTTTTTTTCCTCTATTGATTCCCATAAACCCTCTTTACCGCGCATATCCATTTCTCCAAAACGCAGCGAGTGCGCTGCGAAGTGTTCCCGTGTATGCGAATCTACGCACTTTCCGAGGCACAATGCCGCCACAAAAAACCTCGTTTCGGCCCTCTCGAAGCGTATAACGAACTCCCTCTTGTTTTCCCTCGAGAGAGAGTGAGCGCACGCACTTGCAGATACAAAGCGCCATACAAAAGCATGCCGGCGGCCACGGACGAGTACATGCGGCAGTCGAGCCCGGACGTGTACGCGCGGCGCGCGGCGCCCAGCAGCAGCAGCAGCGCGCGCTTCTCGGCGTCCGCGATGACGGGCCCGCGCGTGCGCACGAGCGGCGCCAACGCCAACCTGCAGTACACGACCGAGAGCGCGCGTCGCCAGCCAGCGCCGCCGCGCGCGCAGAACGCGACGCAGAGCAACAGCAGCGCGCCGAAGCCGTCGCTGCGGCACTCGCTGCCGCATGTGGACAACATCAGCAACAGCAACCCGCAGCACGTGCGCACTGCGAGCGGCCGCGCGCAAGGCAGCTACAACACGACGGCCGCGACCGCGGGCAACGGGTCCACGTCCACGGCGTCCAACTCGCAGCGCAGACCCGAGGACAACGAGATCGTGAAGGTCGAGATCCCGCGCTGGAAGTCCAAGCACGTCGAATACGGACGCGCGCACCACGTCGTGAGTGCGACGTCGCCCATGGTGGCGAGCGGCGGCGGCATCCGCTCGTGGACGGGAAAGGGCACCGACAGCGGCCGTATGTCGTCCAGCAGCGCGGGAAACGTGATCTCTGGACGTCCGAACGCGTCGTCGTCGTCGTCGGCATCGCCCGCAGAGGGTAAGCGCTACACGGTGTTCCAAGTGTACGTGCACTACCAGAATGGCCGCGTGACGATGCTCGAGAAGCGCTACAGCCACTTTCGCGAATTGCACAAGACGCTGCGCCACAAGTACGCTGCGGTGAGTAAAATGTATTTCCCACCCAAGAAGTTCTTCATGTCGCTGTCGCTGCATGTGATCGAGCAGCGCCGGGAAGGCATCGAGAACTACATGAACGCCGTGCTCACGCTGCGCCCGCGGCCTGCAGAGCTCGCGCAGTTCCTGTCTGGCGGCTTGGGCCAGATCAGCGACGAAGAGGAGCACCAGGAAGCCGATCTGTTCTCGGACATCGCGAACCTCAGAGGCAGCAGCATGACGCCGGCGAGCGGAGGCAGTATGTCGTCGTCGTCGGGTCCTGGGAGCTCGGGTCAGCTCATCACGATGACGGACTTTGAGATCCTGAAGATGCTCGGCAAGGGGTCCTTTGGCAAGGTGTACATGGTGAAGCGCAAGACGACGAGTGAGATCCTGGCGATGAAGGTGCTCCGGAAGTCGGAGCTCGTGAAACGCAGCCAGGTGAACCACACGATGACCGAGCGCCGCATCATGAGCTCGATCGACCATCCGTTCATCGTCGGGCTGCGCTTTGCGTTCCAGACCCAGAGCAAACTGGTCATGATCTCGGATTACTGCTGCGGTGGCGAGATTTTCTTTCATTTAAAGAAATTCCGATCGTTCTCGGAAGCCATGGTGCGGTTCTACGCCGCGGAGCTGGTCTCTGCGATCGGCCACTTGCACTCGCAGGACATCATCTATCGAGACTTGAAGCCCGAGAACATTTTGTTGGACGAAGACGGACACATTCGGCTCACGGACTTCGGGCTCTCGAAGACCAACTGCACGGATTTCTCTGGCGCCAAGACGTTCTGCGGCACGCCCGAGTACCTCGCGCCTGAGATGCTCATCAGTCGCAAAAAGAAGACCGAGTACGGCAAGGCTGTCGACTGGTGGAGCCTCGGCACGCTCATGTACGAGATGCTCACGGGGTGGCCACCGTTCTTTGACCGCAACATTGAGCAAATGTGCACCAAGATCATGAAGTCGCCGCTCAAGTTCCCGTCACATTTCGGTCTCAGCGCGGAAGTGAAAAGCATCATCTCGGGCTTGCTCGAGCGCGACCCAACGTACCGCCTTGGCTGCCGCCCGGGCGGAGGCGTCCAGGATATCAAGAACCACCCGTTTTTCGCTGAAATCAACTGGAGCGTGCTGGAAAACCGCGGCGTGAAGCCGCCGTTCAAGCCGCGCGTGCGCAGCCCAACCGACATCCAGAACTTTGACCGCGAGTTCACGAAAGAAGCGCCCGACCATCAATTCCTTCAGGTGCGTGGTGGCCCATTTTTGTGTATTTATGGCGATTGGCCATTCAAAATGCTTACTAATGTGTTGTTTTGCGGCTTTGTAGCAAGACAAGCGCTTGATCGTGTCACCAAAGAACGAGTTCAACGGGTTCTCGTACACACCGATGACGGTCTCGTCGTCCAAGTCGCGCGGCTCGGATTTCCGATTAAGCGGCGAGGGCTACGACAACGGCGTGCGCAACTTTTCGATCTCCTAACCAGCTTCATTTTCTCCCCCTGCGAATGCAGCAACAATGAAGAAGAAGAAAGAAACGACGAGAACCGTGTATCGGCTGGAGAGAAGGAAAAGAGGACGTGCATTCGCTATGAATATTATGTATATCGGTGGCTGAGGATTGTGTAAAATTGAAGAGTGACGGTGAATAAAAGCGATGGAGTGTGAAGATGGAGGGCGAAGCACGCGCGCGCACACAAGTAAAACGATGCGATTTGATAAATTGGTTAGAGTACAAACACGTTTGAATACGTTGATGTCTTCTTTGCCTTGTATTATTCGTGCTTATGGTGTCGTTCGTCTATTTGATGACTCCCGTTGCGTGTGTGTTCGTGTTTCATCCGTGGAAGATCACTAATATATAATATAAATGGAGGGCGTCCGTCCATACGCTACTTGACTTTGGGATTACTGCACATGTTCCTTGTTTTTGTTTTCTGCTACTGGATGGCGTCGTCTTCGGGGCCATGCAACCGTGCGCTCTTGTCCGGTCGGTACTGGTAGAACACGGGCATCATCTCGCGCATCTGGTGCGTCATCTTGTGCTCCTTGAAGTCGTACACGCGCTGCCACTTGCCGTCGCGGTTCGCGTACCGGTGGTTCACTTCCTGACATTGGGCTGCAGTAACAATCAAGTTCACAATGTTAGCGTTGCTTTCCCCCATTCAAAAAAAAAACACGACTCTGCGCATGCAAAGACATAACAAAACGTACCATTGCAGGCGCGACACAAGTCGTAATCGGCGCATAACGAGCAGTTGAAGCGCGGGCCTCGGAAGTCAGTCTCGCCGCAGGAATCGCAGATGAAGCCCAGGTGGCGGCCTTCCATAATGTACTTGAGCGTGCGGCGTCCGTCTTCGTTGCACTTGCGGAACGCGCTGCGCACGCGGAATTTCGGGATGTCGAGCTTCTCGGCGAGCGACCCGACCTGTTCCAGCGTCGGCGCTGCCAACGAATCCTGCACCAGGGACTCGGCGTGCGCGTATTGCATCCACAGCAGGTCCTCCATCGCCGCCGCGAACGCGTTCTGGGCACAGTGGCCACGAAGCGTGAAGATCACAATGTCCGTCGCGTGCAGCACACCGCCGCCGCATGCGTGGCCAGATGGAGCCGTCATGGCAGCAGGCTTGTCGCTCGATGCAATGGGGCCCGAGACCACAGTCGGCGCAATCTCTTCTTTAAACATGAGCAGCTCCGATGACGCACACCCGACGTGCTTGGCGACGCACTCGTAGATCCTGCTCGTCGTCAAGTCCGCGGCAAAGTTGATGCGTCCGAGGTATTCGAGCTGCTGGGTACGCGGGTCCATGATCTTCACGAAGAGGTATCCGCTCTCATGACCGGACACACTCGAGTCCGCTTCCACACCCATGGAAATCCCGTCACCGCTTCTATACGAAGTTTTCATGGTCGCACACTCGAGCGGCGCATCGTCGTCCATTTTGCTTTCCACGTAAATTTGGCAAAATGAGTACGCGCCAATGTCGACGCCATCGCACAGCAGACTGCCAAACATGGGCTGGCGCGAGTCCACGCTCGCGTGCGTGAGCAGCTTCCTCGGTCGCAGCGCCTGACCCGAGACCACGGGCTGGTTGAAGCACCACACATTGATCTGATCGCTCTCGAGGTCGTACTTTGCCTGGAGCGCCTTGAGCAGGTCCTGGAGCGTGCAGCAAAACGGCAACTCGATCGTGTCGACGCGCGCGAGATCCGCGAGCCCCAAGTGGTGGTGGCGCTTCATGTCGCGCTCGCGCACGACGCGGAACGTGATGCTCATCAAGCGCACCTTGGCCGTGACCGTGAGCGTGTTGTCGTGCTGCAGGAAGCCGTTCTCTGGGTTCGTGAGGTTCTTGAGCGCGCCGAGCGAGTGCACGCCCCAGTTGTTGAGCTGGTGGTCGAACTTGTTGTCGGCAAGGCACGAGTGCCACTCGATGCGCTTGCTCGGGTCCACGTGGTTGACCACCAATAGCGAAAACACTGCGCACGTGAGCCAGCTCGGCACGCGGCGCTCGAGGTCCGTGAGCACCAGATACACGCTCAGCACTTTGCCCGCGTACTGCGGCTCGTTCGGGTTGCCGTTGGGGAAGATCCAGAGACAGAAGCGGTGCTCGCCGATGGCAAACGTCTCCGAGGCGATCTTGTCCACGTCCGTGGTCGCTGCGAGCACAGGGAACTGCGGGATCTGCACGCAAAGTTCGGCGCGCGCGTTGAACTGGTGCTGCTCGATGAAGCACCTGCGCCAGCAGCCGCCATACAACCGAATGAGCTGCTTGCATGGACACGCGCAACCAGAGACAGATAGTGTCAGTATCAACATCATTAATGCAAACGCGCGCAGAAAGAATCGACAAAGACAGACGTACATCGTAGTCAGGGGCGCCAGGCAACTGCGGCAAAAACTGCGTCTGCAGCGTCGGCCACTGCTGCATGCAGATGTTCTTCCACACGTCGCGGTCGTACGTGAGCGGCGTCATGGCGCGGCACACGAGCGCGCACGCGAGCAGCGAGCCGCCGTCCAGGAACCGCAGCACGTGCTGCAGCATCTCCTGCGGCAGCGTGTGCATCGTCGACGGCGCGGCCGTTGGAGACAGGAGCAGCATCGCCTCGTCCTCATCGCCGTTTTCTGCCATGTCGTAGTCGTCCATGATCGTCGCCGTCACGTCCGTGGGCGACTGCTGGTAGAACTGTTCCTCTCGCTGCAGCAGCAGGAGCTGCGCGTGCTGCTCGATCTCGACGCAGTTGACGCTCGCGCGGCTCTTGAACAACGCCATCGGCTCGCGACGCAGCGCGCCGCCGCTGCCAGTAATGCCGTCGCGCCAGTGGCGCTTCTTGGACGCCTGCGACACGGCGGCGGCGGCGTGCGCGCTCGCTGCTGTCGTCATGGGGCTCTGGCGCAAGCGAGCGACGTCGGCGTTGGTCATTCCTGTGGTGTGCGGGGAGACGGCGCAAACGCGGGAATGAGGCGTTCAAGGGGCGCGCGGTGCTGCTTGCTGAGAGACTCGGCGAATGTGGAAGGACGCGATCCAAAACACCCGCTCGCGCGCGGAGGACGCCGCCGAGAGCGAGAGGGTGCGCGCCATAATGGACGCCATACAATAGCGCGTCACAAGCATCACGAAGGCAGAAGAAAGCGCACTGCAGCGCGGCATAAAGTATCGAAGGAAAACGCAAGGGCGGACGAGCCTCTCAACAGTCGTAGAGAGGTCGACCACGGGTCTGATAACGGAATGCTTTGGCTGTAGTGGAAATTGTGGATTTTGATCGTTATGCGATATAAAGAGGGAAGGAAAACGAGA